>JAAXNX010001448.1:0-17858 GCA_036491905.1 Folsomia manolachei | reverse complement strand
ATAAGTTTGCGGCCATAATTGGGCTTGAATTTTCACATTCTTCCATATTCCTATATTTGCAACACATTGTTAATTTTATCTTGCACATAAGTCTGTGTCTTGTTATGAATCAAAGCAAAGGAAGTTGAGTATTATCCTTCGCCAGCCTAATTGCCATGCTAAAAAATAGCTTCAGGCACTGACACGTTGTGTATCAATCTTGAAAAGAACTAAAGTGAGGGTTGAAGTAGAATCAGGCACGACTCGAAAATATGAGAACGCTAATGAAGTTAGTACAAAGTTAATGAGGAGTTGAAATGCCTTTTTTGTTTAATTTAGTTTACTCGTTTTCTCTCTTTTGTTTTGTTTATGAGATTAGTATTTTTTCTTATCTTTGAGAGTTTTTCCAGCAATATTCAGGCTACGACATTGCGATGCGACCGAAATGTGGTTGGAATATATTTTCATCAAGTTATAACTGAAATTTTTGAAAAATAACTCATTGTTCTTTAGTTAGTTGAGTGGATGGATGGTGGCGAAAGCTGTCAGTGAACATTCCTCGTATCTTAACCTCGAATTATTTCCAACCGCAACCACAACTGTGTTTTTAGACCAATATAGACCGGCACAGGGAAAAAATGCTATCCATTTAAAAGTTGATTGATGAGATGTTATTTATTTTGTGTGTGCCTTTATTTACAGTCTTGAAGGACGCATCACCGAGAGTGTGAAACAATTGGGTGACTTATTGCTAGCAGTGAAGGGCCAGGGGCAAGTTCCAGCGTCTCAGAGAAATCAAGTTGCGGCTGAAGCTGATGAAGTTCTTCGACCACTCATGGACCTTCTCGATGGTAAATTAAACTTTCCTTCACACAATCATCTCTGGGGATGCAAAAAAAGTTGTCTGAAAGCACACTATGGGGACGTAGGTACTTGTTAAAAAAGAAGGACGAGCCACATTACATTGCATGCAGAAAAGTTATTTTATCACCTAATACGAACAATTGTTGTGCAGTAAACAGGTTCAGGTTTTTACAGAAAGTCAAAATACCAACATTTCTGCAAAATTTACGATAATTATTACAAGATTTGAAGAGTGCAAAATGCCATCATATCCAAGGCTAAGATTCATAAACACGCATGAGCTAGATATATAATATTTCCCCTTTCCATCATAAATTTATTTATCCCATGAAATAAATAAACGAATTTTGCGCATTCTACAAAAACCAAAAATGGGAATAATAATAATTTAGATTCGAAATGGACTTTCAACCACTTAGGTCTCCGTTACAGAGTGGTCTTTCTGCCGGTCATAACATTTTTACTGTTCACATATTACAACTCATCTTCTCCCATACGTGGTTGGTGGTTTGATCTGTCAGACAAGTAAAAAATAATTGACGAGTCAGTTTTGTAATGTTTTAAACTAATGATACTCAAATGTAAAGTCTTGCGTTTTTATGACTCTAGTAAAGTTGTAAACAGTCAAAAAATCTAAGCAAGTTAAAAGTTGGAAATTCGAGCAAACGACCCAGAGTCAATTGTTGGACTACTAAAGATAAGACGAAAAAACAGACTGACCCGGACGGCGGTGAACTGGACTCTCAGTCATGGTCATAAGTTTATTTACAGGGCAATAAATAAAAGTCTAAAAAACTTCGACATTTTAAGAACTGGGACTTGGGGCTTGGCACATGACTGTCATATGCAATAGGATGTGAATTTGAAGGCAGGGATGGTCGGTGGGCTACATGTCATCGTTATTCTGTGGAGATGCCACAATTTTTTCATGTCCAGTCCCATCCCTACCACTTGTAATGCTACTTTGCCCTCCTTCTCATCATTTAATTTAGCTCTGGAATAGCTTTACCATAGTTTACCTACCCTTTTCTCATATGGCAGACACAATGCAAACGTGTACCCCATCCTTCTGAAATTCTTCATTGACAGTCTCATTTTTCACCAAACCTTGTTAAGTTCAGACACATTTCGTTTCACGGTAGTAAATTGCTCATAAATCGGAAAGGGACGGCGTACGCACCAAGTTTATAAGTTGCATCTGAAATATAATGTTCAAATGAGAAGGAATTTAGATGGCTATCTTGTCACTGAGTCATTTATCCGTTAATTCGTGACCCTTTTTACTTAAGAATGCCGAGTAGAGGTTGAGTCTCATTACTCAAAACATAAATGAGATGGAGACATTTTTGGGTGCGTTTTATTAATGGGACTGACTGTTGTATGACCAATATTTTCTATTCCTCCCACAGGATCTCTCTCCTTGTATGCTCAATCTTGTGAGAAAACGGTGCTCAAAAGACTGCTCAAAGAATTGTGGAAAATTTGTGATGAGGATCCTGGAAAAGCAAGTCGTGTTGCCGCCCATTACTGATAAGAGCGTATGTAAAATTGTGATCATGTTCTTGTGTCCTTTCATGTTTTTTTAAATAATATCTTAACGAGCCTTGATATCATGATTATTCACATTATTTTGTTTGTTTGAGCATTTTTATTGTCATTGTCCTGAATTAGTTTGTTTATTTTGAGTGTTTTTTTTTAATTTTTGTGTCCAAATCTTTATTTTTATTTATGATTACTTAACTGTAATCTAATAACAATAATTATTGAACTCAACTCAAACCCAAATTTTTTCGAAGTAGTCCGGCAACATAAATTACAAGCGATACTCAGTGTATCTCAATGTGAAGGGTCTCACGTAGTAGACAAATTTGTTTAAAATATTCTCTACCTTGAGGAGGGACGTCATGTAGTGACTTTTTTGTTACTCTTTTCTTGTTTTTAATCTTATTAGTTTATTCAAATGGTTTTAATAGTACGCATGTTCTCGTAATAACGGCAAATAAGTATAATCAAGACATAAAAATGCTCTTCACAATTTCCACTTTGCAGAAACTACTACAAAATCTAGGCAAAAGAATGATGGAAATGCCAAATACCGCCGATACAATGAAAAATATGGGATCTTTCTTAGGAAAGAATATTGCAAAGCACGATGTCAAGTCAGCCATTAGTGGAGTTATGGTAAGTAATTCTTGCCATACGAGCAAGGGAGGTCATGGTTTTCTTGTCTTTCTAACCAAATACTGATGCAAATGTACAAATTTCTGGTTTTGATTAGGAACTGGAAAAAAATTTATCACCAAAGCAGTGTGCTGTGTTAGAAGTGGCTTTGGACACAATCAAACAATACTTTCATGCAGGTCTGGTTGAATTCACATTGTTACAAGAATTGAAGGCAATCTCGTGTAAGCAGAAAAAAGCGAGTCTAATTTTCTTTGGCTTTCAGGTGGCAACGGTCTTAAAAAGACATTTTTGGAGAAATCTGCCGAACTTCAATCACTTCGTTACGCCCTTTCTTTATACACACAAACGACTGACGCTCTCATCAAAACGTTTGTCACCACACAAACGGCTCAAGGTACCACCCTGTTCTCAGTTGTTTTAAAATGTCACCAAAACACGAAATCAATATACAGTTCATTCATTCATTACTTGATCATAAACATATTTACATTTTAGATCTTACTACATATCTGTTGAATGGCAGCATGTTTTATGTATTATTTTTTCGTATGGAAATAAGACGTCGCAGCATTTTTTATTCTATCTATTTCAAATGGACATGTAAATGTCAGCACGCGTTTCATTTATATTTTAAATTCAATGTCCTGGATCGAGTTCACTCAAGTTCAAGACTTCATTATTCACCAAATGTCTTTAATTCCTTCACATTGGACGTCACGAAGGGTCCGATTTTTATTTACAACAATGAAGCAACTGCTTTTATTTCCCTGCTTACATTCATTAATGTATTCACTTGACTTGTGAATAAGAAATCGAAATCAGAAAGAAAAAAACTAGTACAAGTTTCTATAATCAGTCTTATAGTTCGACGTCTAATTGACATTCATTCTGTGCATCCGTGTGAAATTGCCCAACAACCATTTATTACTGTCAGACTACATGAGTTTGTGTTCAATTCAAATCAAGTTCCAGTAAAAATTTGAGAACGATGTCAGCTGCTATTGTTAATTTTTATCTTACCTTTCGAACTGCGTAGATTGTAGTTCCATCCATGGCATAAAATTGAAATGAATTAATTGCTCAAAGTCTCAAGTTTCGTGAGCAAAATTAAGACTTGCTTGAGTTGTGAGTTGTCCATACATGCAATTCTACAATTACCTAGGTTTGTTTGGTAGAAGTATCTACATGTGTTGCTGGCCTAATGAGCTTTGCAAGGCATGTGCAATTGTGTTTAGTACTTTAACAATTTCCCAATCATAACACGACCCATGACTTTATTACCAAACATACAATTCAAACCAAGTTATGAACGCATATTTGTGACATTTTCATAACCAAACTCGTAAAAAGTGATGGATTTTATGTGATGAAAACTAAAATGGTTCTAAGAATTGGAATCATCATTAAAAAATTAAATGACTTGGTCAACCTTAAGCTCAAACAAAATCGACTTTTATGGACAAAACCAGTTTATAAAGATCACGGTAGGGAACAAATGGTTAGGTTAGAAATCTCCAAGAAAGCCCGTGATACACATAGATTCGATTTCCATCCGAACTCAGTTCCTCATTGACGAAACATCGCAAAGACGTCAAGCTGTTTTAAGAAATTTTTTAATGAGTTTTGCGACACAAGTTCTGGAATGTCACAAAGTTGTTCACCCCCTGGATCGGTGGTGTTGCTGGTCTAGTTTTGTCCATCAGCATAACCATATCTCATTTCTGACGGGTTGACATGAAACCCTTAAATTTTCAAAGTATTTGCATTGCATTGCACTCGCCTTTTTGAGAACTGCCGGTGAGAAGGGTGTTTATGACGAGTATCAAAAACCAAATTGTCCTCAAGTTTGCATAAAACGATAGTGCAGCAGTTTGTTGCAGTCTGGAGTACACTCGTACCATTGAATAGACAAGCAATAAATATTGTGCAACGCTGCTGCAACTTCAAAGACCTTGTTGTTGCAATGTTCACTAGTTACCGAGTTTAGATAAGCAGTTGGCTAACATGGCGTGTGTCTTGGACAACCAGCTTCATTTCAGTTGGTAGTATAGAAGAGAGCCACCCTTTGTTGGATGGAATTGGATTAACTTTCATCAAGGCCGAGGTGATGAACATTATCAAGTTGACGATATGAAGGGAGATCAAATTAATGAAAACAAAGGCTGAAAGTTTTCTCGTTTCTTTTGCTACAAGAATGGGATGGAAAAGTCTATCCTGCCTAGTCTCACTTACTACATTAATTTCCGTTGAAATGAGAAAAAGTAGAGAGGGTGAGTGGGTGGGTGGAACACCAGCTACCAAACTAACGAGTTTATTTAGTTAAATTTAACAGCATACGAGTTTTTGTGTGAGACATGGAACTGAAGTGAAGAGAAATGAAGAAAAGGAGAAATAGATAGTTGAAATTGAGCTAAATGAAAATGGAGTGTGTGCATGGTTTGCTTTGCTGGTTGGTGGATTTTTGAGGAGGGTAGAAAAACATGAAAAGTGCATCAAACACATTTGCCACTATCTTCGTCACCTTATTCTGCCACACGCTACGTTACCCGGTCGGTTCTCTATCATCAGCACACTTTCCCTTATCTAACGCACTCTTACAATGAAGCGCTGTCATTGAGATGCAGCTCTTACTTGACTCTGCCGAACGGAGCAAGTGAAAATAGTTGACACTGACAAAAGAGTTTAAAATGTGATATGCAAATGAGTGTTGGAAAAGATTCTCCAATTTTGAGCTCAAGTTTTGAAACGGAATTGGAAATACGAAGAAAAAGGTGATGAGATCCTTTCAATTGTCCAGTTCATTGCTTTGAAGAAATGAACGAATGAATGAATCGACAATGTCCCATCTCTTGAGCTGATTTCCTCTTTTCCATTTTCAAACCTGACTTTATAAAAGTTTTTTCTTATTCCAAGTTTTCTTTGTTAATCTTTTCAACAAGGAATTGTAGAGTGACTTTTCAAAATAGAAATTCACTCACTTTCTCCTGGGTACGCACTCCATTGTTAGGGTTAACATATAATTCTCAATTTATTCTGTGCAATCTTTGGTTCGACCCTTTCCATCAAAGTACTTTTGATTCAACACATGAGAAGCTGGCTGGTTGGTTTGTTCTCACAAAGTTCTTTTATCTGCAGTGGTAGAAAATCAATTCAATTTCTTCTCCTCGTTCCAACTCAGTGACATCTTTCTAACCACGAACAGAATTCTAATTCTTGGATTTAAACTCTTGCTTCGAAAACTTGAGCTAAGAGTTGATTATAAAACTTGTACTGGTGGTTGTGATATTTTAACAATGAAACAAAACTTTGAGTGAAATATTATTTCATAATGATCGAAAAGCAATTTATTGAAATATGGTGCATAGCTTAAGGACTAAATCTGGAACTTGACTATTTCTTGTTTTGTTTATTTTCTCTGGGTGTTGGTCACTGTTTCATCTTTTTGTTGCCTGCGTCCTATACTTTAGCGGATTTATGTGAATGTGCTTATGTGTCTTTCCACTCTTTCTCTCTCCATAGTCCCAGTGAACGACAAAAAGGCGCTTGAAAATCGAGCTTTATCCCTTGACCGGGATGATGAAGGTTTGGGTGAGCCTGGCCTTGAAGATGTGCTAAAATCCAAGAGGCCAAAAGGCTTGAAAAAAGGTAATTTATGTCTTTCAAACCTGCAGTCTAACACTTTGATGATGTTGACTTTCTCCACTTTTGTTACTAATCTTCTGTGTATTAGCATGCATCCATTGCTCGTGCTTATATGTCGTACTTATTCTATCGCTTCGTCGATGATACAAAAACAAAACAGCAACTTATTTTAGTGTAATCCAGCTATTTATGTGTAGCAGTAAAAATTGTAGCATGCAATATTTACAATATGTAGTTTAGTAGAATTTAGGATTAGCAAATAGAAATTAAGTCAAAAGACAACATAGACACACAGCGTACTACTAGACACAAGTTCCCTAGATGTATTTAACATATTCTATTTAGAATACAGATCTTGGAAGTATTTTTCTAGTTTATATTAAACAATAGCATTGCATAAAGCAATTCATTAAGTTTGCAAATTCCTAGTAGACTTCCGTCTTTAGATTCTCAAAAGCCTTGAATAAGCAGGAAACAGAAGTCCGACAGGAAATAAAATTCGAAAGTTACTGAAAACTTGCAACTTTGTGTTGGGTGTCGGAGTTGCCTGGAAAAAGAACAAAAGTAGCAAAGGCTGATAGTCCACCGAGTTGCTAAACTTTTGATGTTTGAAACTCGACTCAATGTTTAAATTTTAACTTTTAGCAGATATGCCAAGCGCGGAGGAGGGAATTGTTGGAGAAGTTTCAATCCAAGTGGACTTGTCCACCCATCCGGGCACTGGAAATCACAATATAACTGTCAAAGGTGAGTCAGTCAGTCCTCCTCTCTTATATTATTCCATTGTTCTTTTTTGTTGTGGAATAATTCTGAAATTGAAGCGGGTTGTTGGAGTTGGAGTTGAGGAGTACAGCGTTACCTTTTCCGAATTTCGACATCCGGAGTTTCAGAAACAACAATTCTTGTTTGCCATGCAGTCAGTCATACCAAACAAAACTAATTTTTATCATAGAGAGAGCGGGCGAAAGCCTCTCTTTATAAAGTTTTGATGCGACTGAATTTCCAGAATTCTGAAATAGTGATGCTCTTACAGACAGATGAGAGACAGGAAGAAAACCGTTGCGATGATGTCTCTCAGAAATTCTTAAAACATCCTTCTATCCTTTGGGAATAAGACTAGTTTCATGTTACTAACTTTTTCTGTGCCTTAACGCAATGCAAGACAAAGAACATTTTTTATATAAACAAATGCATTCCTCCCCCGAGGCTGGATTCATCTGGTTATCTTTATTACCTCTTTAAAAAGAAATCCGGTCACATTATGTGTGAGCAGTTAATTAGAATACACCATTGTTGTGATAGAGAGCTCGTAGTCAAAAAATGGGAGGTAACACCACGTTCATTACGCATAACATTTGAATAAAACCTAATATTTTTTGATATTTTAATTCAGTCCATTCCATCTTTGATTTACACTTTATTCATTTTCCCCTCGAGCCAATTTACCTGATTCGATTTCGAGCTGAAAATTTATAACAGTAGTAAGCAGGGTATGAATTAAAGTCTGTTCATGATATGCGTACGTACTTATATCGTAATGCAATTACGGATTGAGATTAGTGTAGGCCCATCACCTCTCCTGATTCGGTTCGTGAACTACATTTAAATCGCCCTTAATGATTTCACTCGTATGCAAATGATTCATGAATAAATGGAACATTTAGTTGGAGGCTTCTTGCCAACCTCCTTTGCATCCCACAATCCAACCTAATCAGATTAAAGGGCCAGTTTATGAATAAAAGCTGTCTTTGGTTTGGTTTGTATTTTGTTTAGAATTCTCCGTGATGTGATAATGTGTGTCCTGCAGTGTTGTTAGAAAAATAGATAGGAACTGGTTATAAATCGATGCGTCTAACGACATTGGCTCTACTTTGTTTTGTGTGTGTGATGGTGTGGATGATAACTGAGGCTAAGGGGCTGTTTGCCTGACTCTCACAACTTCCTTGGGCTTTCTCCAGATTCATTCCTCTACAATATCTGTCAAGTGAAGCCCTTGCAATAAACCCAGATACAATATGACCCCGCATTGCAGTGTTTTTTTTTCTTTCAAAGGAATCTATTCCTTTTACTATCCAACCTAAACCACAGCCGTTCGATAATAGCTGACTGTGTAAAATGGAAATGGGATGAATTGATGAGGGCAATCAAGCCAGGCTTGATGGTCGTTGATTATTATTGTCTCTAACTGCTTTCCACAATTCTAACCCAACCTGATTTCATTCTCATGACTAGAAATACTTGGAAAAGTAAAAAAAAATCGAATTTGAAAACCATTAATTTTATGTTGTGTGAACTCTAGTTGTGGCAGCCAATGAGATCAAGTGGCCAGTGACCAGTGGATTCCGTCCTTATGTGGAAACTAATCTAATTGGACCGCATCTCGCGGACAAGAAGAGGAAACAAGCTACTAAATCCAAGTCTGGATCCTACTCTCCAAAGTTCAACGAGACATTTACCTTGTAAGTTCATCCCTTGTGCATCACTTTTTTAATTATCTTCAATCTCTAGCAATATTCCATTATTGTCCTGCCCTGTACTGGTATATGAAAGAAACTACTATGTAGTTGGGCCCTTTACACTAGTTACTTGAATCCTAGCTAATGTTTCACTCTCAGTGAAAATTGCCAAATGCCGATTTACTTTTCTGCTAATGGTCACCGCAGCAAATGTAATGTTGCGAGTAGTAAACGTTATTTTTCGCAGTGAAAATTTACACAACTGTTTAAAGTAGTTAAGGGCATATCTTTATCTCGTAATCTTGCTGTATTTGTTGGTAGCAAATTAAACAAACTGCGAACGATGCAATTACCAAGTGCTGTGTATGTAGTCGAGCCAAATGTTTGCATCATGAGACCAACTTCTGTTTCTAGTCATTGGCTGTCCTGTAGAGAATAACATGTTTTAAGCAGTGCGAGTATCACAATCCTTTGACTTTTCAGTGATGCTCTTGAACAAAACCGGACTAGCAGCTAACTCCAGTCCGTTTGCATAATGATAATGGTAATAGCATCATACGTACTGCTGCGTACATACAGAACAAGCTTAGAGAAAAGCAGATGGAAAGAGCTAAACGAAAAATATTGTAGGAGGAGGTTGAAGTGCCAACGAGATTGAAAAGGAGTGAGTGGGATCAATCAATTAATTTAATTACGAGGGTGATGTTGATAGATGATGGGTGAACTTTGATGTCTTCATAACATTCCGCAAAGAATGCCGAATGATCCTTGGGTTGGATACAAAATGCAAAGGGTGAAGCAAATGGGCGTGCGTGAGCATGCAACGGTTGATAAGTGCATTGCACTATTTAGTCATTCTACAAACGTAGTTGCAATTGAAATTGTGCAAAAACCTTTGCGGGTCATATGTTGTATTTTTTTTGTTAATGTTTGGACAATAAAGATACTACAATGAATGTTATTTGAAATTTTTCAGCATTGTTGGAAACGAAGAGCATCTTGACTGTTTCGAGCTACATATTTGCGTCAAGGATTATTGTTTTGCGAGCGTCGACCGACTGGTTGGAGTTGCAGTTATGCAGCTTCGAGATATCATGGATCAGGTAAATGTTTCATGGATGTTTCATTTATACGCAAGATTTATGAACTAAAATTGTATATTATAAATGTTTCTAGGGTTCATGTGCCTGCTGGCTTTCATTGGGCAAACGAATTGCAATGGACGAAACGGGGTGGACCATTCTCCGAATTTTGGCACAAAGAAATAATGACGAAGTGGCAAAAGAATTTGTCAAACTAAAATCCGATGTGCGAGCAGAAGACCCAATTTTGGCTAGCCAAAGTTGAGATGCGTCCATTCTTACCACCACAGTTACTACTAAAACTCTTCCTCATCGTAATCACAATCATGGCTAAACAAATACAAAAATTGCAACGCCAAGAGGGTCATCTTATATTTCCTCCAGTCAAATTGGAACTACCATCTTCACTTGTTTCCAACCACCCAACCAATCCCTGTTTCTGAAGACTGGTGCACAAATTAAGATGAAAACTAATCAAGTTGCAATCAACTACCAGCTTTGGAGTGGAAATCGACAGACCTGGTCCAACATTACCAAGACTTTGAACTCAAGCAGCTAATTTAACGTCAGATCCGCCTGTCTTGCTCCCTAATAAGCAGTTTCAGTAAGTGAAATAACTTGATAAGTTAGTTACCTATATGTATGTGTTCATCATAAGTTTTAAGAGAGGACCAACTGCAAGTCAATTAGTAACGAAGATTGGAAGAGTTATGGATTTCCTGTGCAATACCTGCTGCGTTCCGTTTGTATATTAAAATCCGTCCGTTTGATCATGACAAACTGCAAAGTGTTCAAACTCTGAATTCACCATGCAACCAAACCACCTCGATCTTTTTCTCTAGTCTACTCATATCGCAAAGGAGTTATGAGGTTATACCGCAGGTGCTTTTTCTAGTCGACGACTTTTTCGTGGTAAAACACGCCGTCCTCCATGGTCGTGGACTCTTCTTAATTCATAATTGCAGAGTTAGGTGAGGCACGTAGTAGTTTGGCGAGGTGGATATTTTATTGAGATGTTCCCACATGCCAACTTGTTGTTGCATCATTATGCTCAAGTTAGTTGCTTGGTTGACTGGTACAGTTGGTTGTTTGGAAGAATATCCATCCTCCACAACTTTATAATGTGGCATTTCCTCCTCGTTTATTTTATACACCTTTTTCATATTATACATAGCCAACCAAGGCGAACGAATAGAGTCAGGAGTGAAAAATGAAATGGACGGACGGACGCCAAGGGCTTCGTAATATGATGTGTGCATTTCCACCAGGTTAAAAGTAATTTCAGTATGAGGAGAGATGGGCTGGCACTTGCGTTTTGTTCATAGTAAGTCGAAATCACTATATCTCAACCAGTCAAAAAAATTCCTTAAATATCATATCCGTATAAATTCTTGAATTCTTTTGACTCTGCATAATATGTATAAGTGTACACGCCATCCAAACTAAGTAACCAAAACCAAGTGAAGTACTTGCTCAACTGCTTAGTCTCGCCATTATTATCCAACGCACCACCGTTTTCATTTTGACAACTCAATCTGTGTTGAAAGAAAGTCATTATTTTGTTCTCCTTCTCATTACCAGCGGTTACTTTTTTTTACTTTATTGCCGGATTGTATAGAATACAATATCATGGATGAAGTCATTTCATTTATGATAATTGAGGACTCATTTTTATTTTGTAGTAATTTTGTTACTTTTTACTAAATATCTGAGCAATCAGCCAAACTGTCTTCATGCAAAGATGCATAGGTAACCGAACAATTTGATTTTCACAAATACTGTAATTATGGCATTTTTTGTGTTAGTGGTTCATGAATTGTCTCTAGTTCTTGGAAAAGCTTCAAAAAGGAGTGAAATGAAGAAATGTGTGATGTTGAGTTTAGCCAACATTTTTTACTTGACTTTAGCTCTTTATGAAGATAAAGGAATTTTTTGTTTGGCATGGAATTCAGTTACTTTTTCCCCTGTTTCCTTCACCCTTATGACATATACACGCAAGACTTCTCCATAATATCCAGTAGAGTTTGGTTTGTTGCATTGGTTCTGATATGCCATACAGAAAGATTATTCTCCATTCTGACAGGGTAAACTATGCATGGGAAATGAGATTTATGAATGTGACAAAATTACTTTCAATAATAAATCATGATGTCTGCACTGCAGTAATTCATAACACAACAGCATGCTTCCCAATCTCCCTCCTTTTGTTCCTGTGTACTTTTTTATATTAGAACAAGGAGTTGGGGAACTGGCTTGGGATTTTATGCTCTGAATATTTTAAGAAATGCAAAATAACTCTCCGTTAACCCCAATCTGTTTCTTGTGTCTCAGACGACATTCTAATATAAATTTTTTCACCTACAACCCCGTGTAATTATTCGTTTCTGCTACTACCAAGGGAGTCACAAGTCATAAGGAAATCATATCTCATCTGCAAAGTGGTAAAATGCACAGCACAACTCAATACGAGTGCATATTCCGTTGACACTTAAATGATATACAACCGGATCAGATGTTTCATTATGTTTTTTGACAGGATTATTACAACAATGCTATTTTTTGTTCTACAGGAAAATCAAAAGTGAGAAAAGCAGGATAAGAAACTTACCTGAGCCAGACCCATCCTACTACGGCCACAAATGCGTGTGCATGTAGGTGTATAAAATGAAAGTCTTCATCACAAAGCAGGTGGGAATAAAAGAGGTGAAAAAATCATTTGAGAGACAGGTAGACAAGGAGGAGGTAAAAAGTGATGAGACGAGACCGACGAACCGTCAAGAAGCAGCGGGTACATCTTCACACCATTCTTTCCCTTTAATTCCTTCCTTCTCATCTCATTTCATATGAAAAGAAATGATGAAGGAATGTGGTGGATATGCTCACATAAACACAAGTCAGGCAACGCACCGACGCAGTTCAGAATGGAATCCTCATCTTCACGCACATTTTGAAAAAAAAGGATACTTGAAAAGTTTCCCTTAATCTGAAAGGACCACGACTTGATCCACCATAACAAGTTTTAGCCCGAAATTAATTCACTACTCTTCCTTGAACACTGAGCTTGATTTTAATCTAGCGGACAGGTTAACTTTTATGAGCCAGCATGCATGCATATATTGCAGTATGCGGGATTAAAGACAAATTTTGGTAGAGCAGCAAACAGTCACACTTGAAGAATCATCTTTGTTCAATTGGTAGAAAAACGGTGGTGTCGACTTTGTCAAAATTGTAGCTGGCGTGAAGCTAGAAGGAAAGTAAATGAACCCCATGAAAACGCGACATGAAGTCTGAATAATGCTGCACATGTCCAACCACATGAATATGACGAATGTCAACAGTATGACGTAAAAGTTAACGACATGTGTGGATGAAGGTACCTTTTTTGCTGATGAATAATATGCACAAAACGTTTCCACTTCAAAAATATGGAAAAATAACCAGCAACTCGAAATTAAAACACCGTTTACAAATCCCATGCCCTGTATTGAAATCCAATATAATGGAAAATCCCGGCCCCCATTTTAATTGAAATGTGACAGTGTCATTAAACAATGCACTATAAATCGCACATAATTGCAGAAATTATGACCTTGACAAACGTGACTCGATTACTTAAAAAAAGAGATAATCGCAACTGGCCTACCCTATTACGATACTATAAGATTCATTAAATACTATAAGACGTCGACTCATCCAACATAAATATTATTATGGTAGAATTAAAAGTATTATGAGATTTGTATCATAAATACCCACATAAATATGACAAAATAATATATATACGTATCTAGCTTTTAACAGTATCACAGTATACTGATCTGACATGAAGTACGATAAATGTGAATTTATCACTAGTTAATGAATTGTTCATGATAATCTCAACAGAAAAAGTGAGAACTTTGTCAACTTGTCCGATCCCTGATTTTATATTTTTGATGGAAATAGATTTTAACTTGTTTTGTATTAGGTTAACTATTCTAACATAAATGTAACTATCAAGACTACTCTATCAGCAGTAGAAAGACATTTTCCTTGGAGTAATATAAAACAGTTATAAAGTAACTTTGCATACATATCTTACATCAATAATAAGCTTCTGTAAATATTGGTTAATTAATGGAAAGAGGAAGCAGAGTGTTCATCAGTTGTAAGGAAACCCGTCATCATTGTACAGAAATCGCATGCTTAATCGAAATCACCAATTCTAATAGGCTTTAATTAATTAGCTAATAACAATTTATAATGGTATTGTTATGCACGCACTTATCTCACAACAATTGCTGCTCGTAAAATTCTTGCCCTTTGCTCAGGCCAGAGAGATAGGTACAAAGGAGGCACAGATACAATTTTTTTCCTGGGTTTTTGTCAAATGAGACAAATAATATTTGTTGGAAGCCTATGAATCATTCCTCATAATATTTTTTAACACATGACCCCAAAAGAAAAGAAGGCTTAAGAAATTTGCTATGTAGATAAGATATGGTTTGGAGACTAAACGCTGACCACTGGGAATTAACCAAAAGTTTACAGAAGCTTTAGCCTGAAAACGATAATAATGCACCTGATGAAATAATTAAGTTACGTTTTACCTCTTTAGCGCAACTAATACATACAATAACACACGTTTTAGAGCTCCTCTCATAGTTGGACCAGATTAATTAATTCTTTACCCTTATCAGCCAAGTAGTTTTGCAAAGTACCTCATAAATTAAAATAAAATTGCACGGTGCTAACACTAACGTAGGTAGTTTATGTAAGGATAACCGTGATGATGCTGCATAACTGAAACAGGTGCTTCAAAAAGGTGTAAGTGCTATTCCTGGGTTGCCACATAACCTGCATGCAAAACCTGTACACTTGAAATAGTCTGGCGCTTTAAAATTATAAGCAACGATTACTAAAATTACATTGTTATTATAACACCGTTCTATTATTGTTACATGAAGAAACAATCATTTATATACAATCAAAACCCTGATCGAATTTCAAAATATATATCTTTTTAAACAAGTGATTTTAAACTTATGCCACACCGTCACCTAATCATATATCACCGCTTATGTTGTTATATGAGCAAGAAAATGACCCTACTTATTTTTATCATGACTCATGAGACTTGTCAAGTTGTTCCATATTTCACATATCCACAAATCATTCATTTCCATTCCTGATAAACCTAACCTTTTGGTTTCATTGTGAATATGTGAGTATTCAAACGTGATTTCACGACAAAACGTGTAGATTTTATACTTATGTCATATCTATTTCAATACAATTTTTACATTTTGACATTCAACTGAATTATTGCATTACTTAATTAATGATTGCATCAAAAGTGTTAATCAAAACGGAAAGGGCGGACATGGAATGAGGATAATTATTCAGGAGTTGACAATTCAATCATGTTATTGTTTGAAATGCATAGGTTGTTATAATAAACAAATAAAAGACCTAATTCTTCAAAACAAAATTTGATTTAAAATTATACATTCAAATTTCCTATTAATTATAAACTAGGTTAATTTTATATAGTTGTAAGTAACTTTAAGATAAATCAAGATTGTACAAGTAACTTATTCATTCAATAAAGTTTTTGATAACATGTGCTAAAGTCATTCGCGAAAGTAAATGTATCTTGTAAATCAATAAAACAGAGATTTATGAAGTAAATAAACCTGACTCATGTTCATTTGACTTATTACCACTCACAATTTTTGACTTACTGCTCATCATCATACTTTTGCAGTTATTTTGTGAGCATCTTTTCCTTATCACTATGTCCCAGGGTAGCATTAGGAGTCAAAACGATTTTATTCAGACCAGTCAAATTATTTAATGAAAGTAGCAATAAAAATCCCAATTAAAGTTGTCTGTTTAGTAAGCAATAAACATTTCGAGCTGATTAAGTCAAACATATAAAAAATTGTTTAGTCCAGTCCTTCCGACGGAGGGATGGAGGTGACTGTCTGCTATTTAGTTGCCCCTATAAAATTTCTTGAGGCTCAGCATCTTTCTCAAGCGCATGGTGAACTAGTCCTCGGTGTTACCGTCATCTGTCAACTTGAACGCGATAAAACCAAATTATAAAAGTTGATTCAAAGTCATTTTCAACACAGCATGAGCCTTATTATTTTATTTTTCATTTCTTTTATGACCATGCCTGCCGTCAAGTAACTTTGTACATCACAGTCAATCCGTCCATTTCAAAATCCTCATTCACTCAAAAAATCCACTTCACAACCGCAAGTATGAATTTTCTCGTTAGAGCCACAAAGGGTAGATTGTTGGACTTTCTTTTTAAAATATTAACGACATGTCAAACAAAGTCTTTTGCTTAGTTGAAGTTGAAAATTGCCTACGGGCTCCAGCCAAAATCCATCCCAAGGAATGAGAGAGTGATTGCAATCAAGGGTGGAATCAAGTTATTTGGGTCTGACATTGAACAAAGTATGGTTTTCAATGCAACTTGTCCCTGTCAGTGTCGACAACAATAAGCAGGGAAAGTTGACTCGGCTGAGATATCATATTTTACAAACAATGGTTGGACTGTCACCTTATGACTTTTAAAATTTGGACGGGACTTGTAAAAATTAATTTGTTTCTTAACATACAATAACAAGCCATTCCGTGCAGTTGTGTAATAAAGGTGAAATAATTTTAACAGAATTTTTAAATATTGCTAATCAAAACATGGCTCAATTACATTTTTAGAGACAACTAATTTATGTAGTTGTTTATTGCTTTATTAGGGTGATAAAATATTGAGCATATAAGAATTGATTTTTTCTTCACGTCATTTTATTTATCTGATAAACAAGTTGTAAAGTTGTAAAGTTTTATCGGGATGGGAGATAAACTTTCTCATCGTTTGATCCTATTTTGTTTTATTCCATTGGGAATTCTCTTCACTATTAACCTTCAACTAAAGTGGAAACCGTATTTGCGTCGGAAAAAATTTGTTAAGCAATAACCTGCGCCCAAGCTCATGTGCATCTACGGAAAAGTTTCTTAAAATATTCCCAAGAATCAAACATCCAATTTGTTTTTACAAGTTTTATTTTATGCAGTTTTCGACGGACACAGGAAGGAAGTTCCTGGCCGTGGTCGAAAATTCGTACATTGAATTGTAATGTGAAAGAAAAGCAAAAGTTTTCCATCTAGTTTCCAACATTTGCCTGGACAATTTACTTTTATATTTTGCCTTTCCAATGTCATCCATGTATTCAATTCGTTTGCTCTTTGGCAATTTGAAGTCATCAAGAAACTTTTCCGCAAAAATTGCAGTTTAATTTGCATAAGCAAATGTTGCTTGCAAATGATCAGAATGAATTTTAAGTAGCTGGCAAAAGTTTAACATGGAATGTCTATCTGTAGTATTGGTTGCACTTTTTCCAACGGTATGTATGTTGCAAAGGTCATTTGAGACATACAAGAATTTGCGACTTAGTCTCGCAAATGTAATTTTCTTTTTAGTACATATGTAAAACACCGCAACGCTAAATAAGCACACAGTTTTCATATCATCCCAAACGGCCGTCACTCACGTCATATAATTGTAAATATTAGTTGATGGTTGCACATTCAACAGTTTGACACTTCCCTTTGAAAAAGTAAAATGATGATTTAGTGGGTGGACGAATAGGTGGACGGA
>JAAXNX010001447.1:0-17859 GCA_036491905.1 Folsomia manolachei | reverse complement strand
GCTGCCGTCATCGGGCTAATCTTTTTTAGTGAATTGTGGTCCAAGTTGATCCCACTGCCCTGCCCGTAATAAATACAAATATGGAATATATTCATTCCCCACCAGCACTGCCAACGTGATAAAAGAGACAAAAAACTAAATCTCCTCTATGATTTTTCTTCTTCCTTTCTTTCCCCACCCTACTCAACGCCCTAATACGTATTTAACATAGGTTTTTACTCCTACCTTATAAATAGCAATGAAAATTAAGGAGCGGAAGTGTGCCACACAGCAAAGCAAAGCGAGAACATTTTTTTCAAACTCCCTTTAATGACTCTCCTCTGTTCCTGTCCTCATCCTTTAGTGCAATGTTGGGAGTCGTAGATCATCCCAAATTTTTAATGCAACTATTATCTTCCTATGCACTCAACACAAAATCGTGACATTGACACTGAATAACTAAATGCACACATGGAAATAAATATGGTCCTAAATGTTGGTTTGATGACCTTTGTTTTGTGTGATGACATGCCAAAGGGAGTTTGAAGATATACCGGATTCTGTAGTAGGAAATTATTACATACTTAGCCACCATATAGGATATTGTCTCGTTGTAAATTGAAGTAGAGTCCCCAACAATTTTAAAGTGAAAGTAAGAGTGAGTGAATAGATTTGAGCCATTAAACAAGAAAATGGGACCAGGAAGGACAAATGTAAGAAGCACTTCATGACTGAGGACAGAATAGAATGGAGAGGGGACACAGACACATATCCAATGGCTTCTACAATTTCGTCCAATCCGTACTTGTCATAAATTTTGTCACTTTTAAATGTCGACCACAAAATATAAAAACCTTGTTTATACATTCATCCCATTCCCCCAGCCAAGTGGAAGGAGTTAGACTCAAATAGCACTAAAAACTAAACCACATCCATATATCGGTACAAAAACACAACAGCCGCACAACGCTACCTTCTCGAGGTTTTACTTACATTTTAGTTTTAACAGTTTAAAGACTTTTTTTCAATAATAAAGTCACCCATCACTACACCACCACAAAAATATATTCGACCAGACTAGACACAAAAATGAAGTGCAGCAACAACACATTATGCACCCGTTGAAATCATTACCTTCTAAAAACAAGTGAATTCTGACACAATATAAAGACAAGTCCTTACTTTTCACTTACGTCAGTAAAAGAAAAGTCAGTCGATACACCCAAAAATACAGTCATCACCCAAGATACAAACATGTTATTGAATTCCATAAAACAAGTCAAATCCCGTCTATCCACCAAGTATATCAGTAATTGCAACAAAACATAATGTATTCCTCGTAGGGAAAGGAAGAATACGGAAAAAATCATGCCGTCCCTTTTCCCACTGCCTTTTACAAACTCTACGAATGTTCGGGTGATGATTGAATGAGTCCATCATCATCACTCACTCTTTTGTTCCTGATTAGGAAGGAAAATGATGAAAATTCATTTATCCACAATTCATTCCTTCCCCATCTATTCCTATTACCTCACAAAATCGAATTCTTTTGATGAATCAAAGAACCGGGAGTCAAAAGAATATTTTTCTAATTTCCATGAATCATTGTGTTCTACGCTGCCAGTGGCAAGCAATTTTAACAACGAGTCGAAAGAATAATTTGCTCAATATTTTTGGGTAGAGTTGTACCATGCCCTCATTTTTATTTCATTCTCTCCTCACTTCATTCCATCATGTAGTCAGCGCTCTATTATTTTATTAGGGAAGGAATAAAAAATAAATGAAATTGAAATCTGATTGTATTTTCTTTGACTGACTCCGTTTAGAACTCAATCCGTTTAGAACTCAATCCGCAATCTTAGTCTTACATTACGGAGTGAAATAGTCAGATTTTTCGTGTTGGAGAAAATTTTCAACTATGCAAGAATGGCAATATTTAAGTTTTAACGACGCACCCAAAAGAATGTTCGAAATGGATCTGTTACCCATTTAAAATATAATTAAGGAAGCCATTATCCCTCATTTTTACCAGATTATTTATTGTACTCAAAGGTTACAGGGTTCATTTTTGAATTGGAACCAACTGAGTAAATCTTGTAAAAATAGGATTTTGGTTTAAAAAACATAAAAAAGTGGAAAACGACCTCGGTGCATTTTGATTTAAGCATTTGTACTTTCCAACAATAACAAAAGCTTAAAACTTGCTATATCGACGAGACCAATGTTAAATCTGCGTATCCATTATAGATCCTATTCCTTATGTCGTCTCAGTAGCTGTCGAATGGGATCTGGGCGAGATAAAATTAGTTTGAAAAAGTGCTTCATCCTCTCTAATTTTGGCTCAAATAATGAAAAAGAGAACGAAAAGAGTTGACTTTATTGCCCATGCATCATACATAATGTGGTGGAGTGGCTCATCTATCGCTCTTATGAACTAATCTTGACGCTAGTTGCTACTTGTTTGGTAAGAATCTGCAGAGTACGCGTACCTATTCCTGTACTGGTTTCAATATAAAGTGAACCCACGCCAAAAAACTTTTGTCAAAGATAATTTTTGGTTGAAAAAATGTCACATTCTGGAAAGATGAGTTTATAAAAATTTCTTCCGTAGTAAATAACAAGAAACAACAAATGGCAAGTGTCATACATCCCATGTCATGCGTGCCATTGTACAGGAAAGCTTAGCAAGGGATGCTAAACAGCACAAAAAATCCGATCTGATGAGAATAAATGGCCCAAAAAGCTATCTTTGATTTGGAAACATGAATGATCAGGTGCATTTAATTATTTACTGGGGAAC
Source organism: Folsomia manolachei (assembly GCA_036491905.1). Lineage (NCBI taxonomy): Eukaryota > Metazoa > Arthropoda > Collembola > Entomobryomorpha > Isotomidae > Folsomia > Folsomia manolachei. The sequence goes on along the minus strand of JAAXNX010001447.1, from coordinate 15,080 downwards.
GTGTTTCAAGCACGTTGCTTGCGTATATAATATTCCACAAGTCAGAAAATTGAGGTTTGTCACCCAAGAAGTAAGATGAACAAATGGTGACTGTGGTGGTAAGGCATGGAACCACAACCAAATCCACAGCTGCTTGTTTCTCAATCATAAAAATTTTTGAAGCAAAACATATTCTGATTCCGATTCAAAATAGAAAAATAAAATGGGAAAAAGAAAGGAAACCAGGAACAACTAGAGAGAGATGAAGGAGTCTGATATAAGGAGAGGAAGAAGACAGAGAAATGAAATGAAAAATCCCATTTATCCTAGAAATAATGAATGTCGAGATACATTCTCATAATTTCGGAGCGGAAGGAAGCCGACACGTAGCAAACCAACCAAGCAAACCCAAACCGAACTTTTTTTTATACTTTTTTGACGCCAGAAAGCTAAAATTAAAATACGTTGGGAATGTCTCAGTCAGCGTATTAAGACAGATATGAAATGATATCTCTTCAAATTTTCCATGTATTCAAATATCTACAAACCATACATAACATGGTTTGCCGTGATTTTATTTTATTCCAGAGAGGAATTGGATTTGTACTAAAAAACAATTGGGTGGAATTCTTACTTTTGAAAAATGGAAACTTATCCACTGACAAAATTTAAAAATAGCTAAAAACACACTCCACCAAAGAATCATGCATCTTTCTCACTTAAATCCGTTCTTAGCCGTGATTTCCAACATGTTTCCCATATTTTGTGGCATCCATCTAACCATCTCTACATATCTCATCGTCATTTCCAACTTATCGCTGTTGATGATGGGAATGAGGTAAAAATCTAGAATGATTTCTATTCACTTCACTCCACGCCATGACACAAAACGAAAATTACAAACGGGCCGAATCTGTTTTAATGCTTGTTGTCATCACCCAAGATGCCTGCTAAAAAAAGTGATTTCCATTTTATGGCTTACTTACCTTAGACGAAGAGTTGTGATGCTGACTCTGCGGCGGACTTGGTAAGGATCCGGGTACTTTATTTCCGCTAAAGATTTGTTCTCTGAGTTTCTGCAACTGTGAAATCACTGCGGAAAGTTTTTGCTCATCTTCCAGAATGGATTCTCCTCCTTTCTCCACAAGTGGGGCTAGTCCCGGTATACTGTGCAAAATAAAGGAAATAATTTTCTAAAGTTTATGAACAGTATTTCGTTACATAACATAATGGAAGAGAAAGGATTGGGACCTGTAAAATCTCCCAAAATTCAAACAGATGCGAATGTTTATCTTTCGGCCACCTCAAAGGAAAAACTCATGCATGCCTTGTATTTAGTTAGCGGATGGTCTTGGTTATGGGTGGGTGGGGCGAGGCATGCTTCTTTCTTCTATGAATAATATGTGCAATATAACTAGTCTGATTTTGATGGACACATCTAAAAAATGGGCATGCATGGCCACGCTAACCAGATAACTGTTTTTATCTAACCCCTTAACAACAACGGACCTTTGTTAAGCTATAAAAGCAAATTTCTAAAAGAAGGTCACTTATTTTATTTATTTCCGGTTGGAGGACGAAATGCCTGAATTATGCAGTAAAGCTGCATGCTACCACGGCGTGGTAAAGTAACGCGCTTAATTATTGTTTTTGAACCAAAACAAGGGCTCAAAGATGAGAAAGCGTTTAAAAATATTACAGTAAATCCTCCTACCTGTTTTCCTCCTCCATTCCAGGTGAAAGTTGTGGGTGATGTTGATGTTGATTTTGTCCTCCTCCTCCAGAACCATCTCCAATTGTTGAGTCGCCACCAACACGGGATGAAAGTTTTCTTAGCACGTCATCCATTGACTTTTTTGCCTTTGCATCTACTCCAGCATAATTGTTATTGTTGGTACTGTGGGGGGAAGGGGCACGACCTTTGGATCCTTGACGGACGACGACACCGCTCCCACCTTCCTCCAACTTGTTTGGGGGTGACTTCCTTTTAGAACTCATTGTGATTTGTGATTTATTATTGTTGTGATTTTCAGAAATCTAAAAGAAAGAAAGAATTTCATCAACTCGTGTTAGGCGTATGCACACAATGAAGTGATAGCGGTTTGCAGGGGTAGTTTTGAAAAAAAAGTTTACACCGTTTGCATAGGGCAAGAGATGTAATCGCCTCCTTTAAATTAAATGTAAGATTATAGAGTTTAAGAATTACATGGTTTTAGATGAAAATTGCGAAATGGCAGCAATTATTGTAAGAAATAGATTTTCGACGAATTATAACGGATTATGGGAGGACATATTTCTATATCAGATTCTTAAATTATACAAAGACAGGATATATGTAAAGATAAAAAGTACATATCTCTCAATAAAATTTGAAAAAACCTTGCAACTAAGATATAACAAATGTTCCTTCAGGATACGCACAAAAAATTTTAAAATTGCAATCTCCTAACCTTCCATTGGCGATAAATTATTGATCCTTGATGGCACTATAAATTTACAACTTGTAAATTTTAACCATTTTGAAACATGTAGCAAAATTTCGCAATCCAATCTACAACTTGAAACGGACAGACAGACAGCGCATTCACTTACATACCCCTAACGGATTAATTACTAAAGTAGACAAGACGAGTGAGTACAGAAAGCAGACAAGACAGCTCAAATTGATTATTCATCAATTCATTTTTCTTACAGAGAGATGAGATAATGGATGAACGATATTTCAAGGCTCCACAATGTCGGGGCATAAATTAACTAATGTTCTGCGTTATGTGTGTGGCAATAAGTTGAAAACATAATAAATTTTGAAATCATGATGAATCCAAACCATGAACACTGGACTCTTGTATTAATTGTCGTTCGTCCATCCTCCCTGGCGTCTCAGTCTTCTTATCAAGTAGTCAAATTGTGTCACAAGTAAGTCATTCATGTCCTGTAAAGAAATCATCTCCCAACCACCCACCCGTAGCCAGAATGTCAAATACAACTGCCACAAACCAGCCAAACCAAGCCAAGAAAAGTCACCTCAAAAAACAGACACAATTATAGTTATTGGTTATTTTAAAAAATCATCTCTATCCCATTCAGTATTCAATATAATTATTCAACTAAAGAAACAAGTGTCTCAAGAGATAAGACGGAATAATAATCACCATAATTGGAATATTTCCCACCCATCTTTTTTATACAAATTATTATTACAAAGATGTTTTCAAAGAAATCTAATCTTGACATAAATTTTTATCTCGACTCTATTTTACTCTGTTGAAATTGTTTTAACTAGTTCAAATTGTGTAGCTTTTCATTTTATAATTACACAGAGTCCGCATTTAACTTTAACCGTCCGAAACATTTCCATTCTCTAACCTCCTGACCTCTTGCATTATTACAAACATATTCTTGCAATTAAAAAGTTTCATCTGAACCACGAGTAGGGAGGCATCACCAACTTTCCATCCATACATTAGCCGTTGAATTCTCTTCTCGAATAAATAATAAAAATAAGGCTAAACCCCATCCTACGCTGTTCTTCTTCTTCTTCCCGTATTCCGTACTTATCACATCTTTACTATGAAAACATGGCCACGCCACAAACACAGGTCAACCAAGATGACACCGGCTTTTTATCTGGATTCTGAATTATGATAAACTAATTTCTTCACAAACAGCACAGTGTACAAGACAACAGAGAACCTTGTTCTTCTCTACTTTTCTCGGCATTGTATGTCTCATACAACCACAAGGTACTCTAATCAGACATTGCCAAGGCCTAGTAAGATATTAAAGGTTGGATTTATGTATTTTATTAATTGAGCGGAATGGAATAATTTCGTCCCTGAAAGGTCACTTGAAACTTTCAATGTGATGTAATGCTCTCAGCTACAAGTCAGTTCTCAACATTTTATTTCTTGTCAATGTTGCTTTTTTACATTATATAATTAATTTCCAACTTCTTAACCCCGTTGCACTGCCTAGTCGCTAACTTAAGTTATCGTCGCATTATGTGTCAGGAGTGTCAATCAGTCATTTCTTTACTTTATGGGTAGCCAGTCAGATTATCAATGATATGATTATTGCAGCTCAGGAAGAAAGTGTAACCCTTTCTCCCACAATAAGAAGATTTTAGTTTATTACTCAGATAAAAAGGATACATCATTCAAAGTAAAATAAAATCTGATTAACCGTCTCATTCCAGTTCGATGAATCTTTACTGAAAAACAATGACGAGGACGAGTGCCATTTTATACGTCAGACCACGCCACGTTTCGCAATAACTCCTTTTCTTCGTCGTAGGTACAATTTTTGAGGTATGGATTGTGATTTTTAAAAACATCTTATTTTCAAAACATTCATTTTATAATGGAACAAAAACTCTTTGTTTTTAACTAAACTTTTTAGCACTTTTACCATTGGCACTTTTAGCATTCATCCTTTTATACTTGAGCGAATGACATGATGCAGATCTTGCTTCTAAATCTTTAAAATCTTAAAGTCAAGCGTTCTAAAAAAATCAAGTCACGTCACATACAGTCAACATTTCAAGATGTGAAAAGCAATGGGATGAAAAAGTATTCTAATAACAATGTGAATAGGTGGAAACAGAAAGCCATTTTGCATGGATCCATGCTAAACATTTCCTTCCATAACGGTCTGTATCATAAGGGAATTATTGCAACAAAAAAAGTTTAGCTTTTTATTTTAGCCAGGCATAAAAGGAAATGGCATGACACGATACAGCTACATTTAGTTGCACATGCAAATGTAAAACTGCAAATCCTTCTCAGGACTGGAGCGCGGCTGTCTCCTGGTCAAAATCACTCAACAGTTTATTAAGTGCCGGATATGCTTTATGGCAACGACTTGTCTGTCTGTCCGTACTCTGGTGACTAAACGTATTCAAATATTTTCGGATACGTACATTGAAATTTGACCCCAAGGGGACATGGTTAACTAAAAATCCTTCGACAACTTGTTGCCATATTCCGCCACTTTCCTATATCTATTACCGCACTTTATTTTATTTTACGTCTTCATTTCCATTAGCAAACTGAGAATGAAATAACCCTCTCCAGCCCCAGCTAGCTTATAATGTACATTTCCTATAAAGAAAAAGAATTGCTTTTAATATTTGCACTTTACTCATTCCGACAGAAACAGGGATCAAAATCTGCACCAGAGAATAAAAAAAATTCATCCCGACTGAATCGCTAAATGCAAATCAAATAATATGCCAAAGATGGAGAATATTCATATCTTGGCAAGATCAAATCTCTCATTTGTTTCAGTATCTGTGATCACATTGTATTTTGAACAAGTGTTGTAATTTGATAAAAGTTTTGGAGGTATACCGATGCATAAAATGTGTATTATATGGATTAAAACGAGACACGACAAGAAATGAATAATTGGCACAAAATTCATTTTCATTATTTAATCGGACGAGAGTTGAGTGGGAGTTGTGCAATTTTGGATGTTAAATAGGGCGAGTAGGATGAGAATAAAGATTAGTAAAAGGGAAGACAGAGACAGAACTGATCGATGGAAATTTTAGACAAGGATGACACGCACCATGCAAATCCTGAGCTGGCTTCTTTCTTTATTATTCTTTTCGAAATATGCTCAAACTCAATGTTTCAAATTGAGACGGCGAAAAATTATGACAACTTCAAAATTCACAAGGCAACTGCACCTCGTGGCTAATCCTATCCCGTGTCAAACTGTCGGACAAAAATTAAAACTTTTCCATACACTTTCTGACTACATGGTAAAATCCAGCAAACCACTACAGCTTCAATACACCATCTCACAATTTCTAAAAACTCTGTAAAACTTAATAACAAAAGCTACGTAAAAGAATAATTATATACCTTCGTGCCCCTTGTCTAAAACAAGGACGGGTGTCTATCCATAAATATAGAAAGATGAAAAATAAGCCTCCATTTGCTACTTATTTAACCGTAGTGATGCCGTGAAGCCCCTTGCCAAAAGACGGACAAGAATAGCAAGTCCCGATTTTTGTCTTGTCTTCTTTCTTGTGTAACTAATAACCATGAATATGTCGAGGTGTTGTGTTGTCTTGTCGGAGTGAGTCTCTCAGTACTATAAAGAAGCGCAATAATAATGAAATAATGGGCCATATATACCCTCACAACCCACAAGTGTGAGATTTTGTCATTATTATGATCTCGAACTCATCCGTGGCGCATGGCGTGGATGGATGGGATGCATGGCGCGGCGTAGGACGGTTGCACTTGTATTTTTTTAATACTTTACGTGAGATGAGGTGAAGAAAACATGTACGGGCTGACTATAAAACGGAAAGTCGGATGAAACTGTACAAGCATGCAGTCAACTCACATCAGTTATCATTATAAGCTTGCGGAAAGCCATTATTAACTTGTGACAGATATTGTATGAAATTTCAAAAGAGTTATGTCCTCAACAATGAATTGAGAACTTTGGCAAACGACTAGACTACTTGGAAGGATGATGGTACTAAGAAATTTAAGACATTATTACATACTTGCTCTCTCTGTCTATTCTATTCTGCGGTGAACCATGTCATGGCTTGCTTAGTAAAAATACAATTTAATGGGTTGTTGGTTATGTGTCTGTGGATTGGATTGGCAAATAAAATTTTAATAACCGTCTCGAAATTGTTTCTTATTACTTAAATATTCTCATCTCAGCTCCACAAAAAAAGAAGACTCGTTCGAAAAGATTGCTGCCTGGTGTAGGACTATCATGCAGTTGGTATTAACTCCGTGCCAACAACAGCCAGCAAGAAATAGTTTATCATTCCTGTCTCGCAGTTGGTTAAATTGTTTTCTCTCGGATTGGTTGAACAAGAAACGAGTCGACATCCCATTGTTCTGCGCTGATGCTTCTGCTCGACTGCTGTTAGTTGCTCTCATTAGCCCTCAAGCAGCCAATGGGAAGGGTTAAAGAGTATAAAGACGAAGAAGACAGCAATAATAGTCAGCAAAGAACAAAAGCTTTCCTACAAATTGGCACTTGACTCTTTTGACCCCGTGCCAAATATGCTGTTCTTTAGTTAGTTAGTGCCTCGCTTAAATTAAGTTCATGAATCTCGTCAGAGTGAGACTACAATAACGTCGCTCTGCTCCAATGGATGGATGAATAGAATGGAAAACAACGCCATGGGATGAGATTCTATGCAATCCATCCAACCAACCATAAAAACAAGGACAAGAATAGAATAGACTGGAGAGAATATGCCCACTCAACATTAAACAGATACTAAAATAAAACGGACGAGGTGATGGACGAAGCGAAACGAAGAATAATAAGTTCAAGAGATAGATGAACGACTAAACAAGAGCCAAACAAAAACCTCAGGATTCAATCTTTAGTTTGTTGTATGGTAGAATTTCCTCCATTGTTTTTGCCTCAAGCTGACGTCAATCCAATTCATTTCTGGTTATTCCTTGTTTATCCTACATTTTAACCATAATCATGAGTTTGAGTCACATAACAAAGGACAAAAGTTTCGATGAAATGAAATCCAATAATTTGTTTTCAGTTTCAAAATGTTAATTAGGATTTAACTCAACTCAACCGTATCACAATAAATCAACTCGAGAAAAATATAAATATCTCCTCATTTTGAAGAGTTGATTTAGGGTGAAAGGATTGACAACTTTTTGTCTTTTTTCCAAACAAAACTCTCGTTTATCTTCTCCCTTCTTGTGTCGCCTGCAATTTACTAACTAGCAAACTTTTCCAACTTCTTAGCAAGATGCATACGTCATGGACACGAAATTAAGTGGAAAAAAACTTTTAAAATTCAATTCATTAAAAAAAAGAAGAAGATTGGATAAAATAAAATGAGACAGTGTGGTAAAAGTTTATGCATTTCCAAGAAAAAGGTTTGCCATTCCCTTCTTTTAAAGAAGCTAGAAGCAAGCCTGAGGAAATAAAAGGAACCAGAACCACAAAAAGAAGATACTTTGCTTTACATGGCTCAATGGATTCTTTCACTGTCCAGAGAAAAAGTTGGACCAAGAGAAAGTTTTTCCTTATTTTGTTTTGTAAATAAATAATTGAAAGACTTTGATAAAAAGCCAGGCAAGGATGGAATGAATAAATGAATGATTTTTGGAAATAAATTCCTTTTGGTGGATGTCGACATCAATGTAGGAAAAAAGTTTCGTTTTTGAAAGACGACTGCGTGGTTTGGTGTATTTTCTATTATGACAAATCTTTACATCCGTTTAGTTCCTGTACTCGTTGAATGGCTCGTTTGACAGAAGAGTTAAATTTGAAAAGAGTTTTTAGTCCGAGAAATGCAAAGTATTTAGAAGGAATCTAAAAATCGTTGATAAAATAAAATGTATATAAAAGAAAATATAAATGCATTTCTCTTGTAAAACGGACATACTGAAATCTGTTTCAACAAATAAACACTTTCATTATCATTGCAAAATGTCTTTTCTTAAAATGAAAGATTTCGAAATAAATTTAAATTAGATATAAATTAGATAAGTTGCATCTTTACCAAGCAAATTTGTGTCTTTGTTAGCCAAATATGAAACCCAGAGCCAAAATTCTGACAAGACTGAGTCATACCAAGAAACAAGGGATTTGTCGTTAGTGTCATAGCTTACCAGCATTCGTCGCCATCTCAATCATAACATTTGTCGCAGTTTGCAATATTTAACGGTAAAAGCTCCCTTCAACCTTTATCTTTCTTAGAATCCATGAACACTTTAGATTTAGAATGAATGGTAAATTAAGTAGCCAAGCCAAGCCATACCGTTACAATTCCAGATTCCAAAATTTATTTTATAGTCAATAGAATCTGATTCTGCAGTGTGGTTGCCAAAAATGAACAAAAGACTTCCAGGCTGAAAATACTTTATTTATTGATGCCACTTTTTTATGCCACCAGCATACTTTAAGAAGAAAATTCATACCCATTTTGCAGATATCAGTAAACCAAATGTCATGCTGTGATATTCGCCAAAGTCTCGAACCAAGATTTTTGATAAAGTTGTCATAAATAGCTTACTCCATCACACAATAGCAAGTTTCATGTCCACAAAAAAATAGCCACACAAACTCCTCTAAATAAACGACCTGAAACCTTTCACTCACTCGCCCACCTCCGAATTGCTCCTGCATTGTGTGCATCCACTCAGCCGGAGAAAGCCGTCTTTGGGTTTATTTATCGTAGTGAATATAGTTAAGAGGGTGACTCCACTCTGTTGTTGTGCCATGCTTAGAATTCTCTTGTCTGCTTCAGGAAGGATTCCACGAATTGCCCACTTATTTCCCTACCCTGCTGCCAACTAAGTGAAGTACGGAGAGAAAGCAAATGATCGGAACAAGTAAATAAAAGTAAGTGAGGCGATTGTAAGGGTATTGTATTGTATTGTGAGTCAATAAATAAATATTTCCTCTTACAGGAAGGAAGGGCGGAAGGAAAGAAAGAGGCAAACAAAAAGAAAAAAAAGAAAGTACTTCTCGCAATACCACCCCACAACAACCTCACCACTTTCCCTGCATCCCTTTGAATAATGGGAGGGACAAGATATCGAGGTCATATCATGGATGAATGTATTCATGTCCAAAAACTCACTCTTTTTACTAATCACACACAGTAGAACCACAGCAGAAAGTGGGAGATGGCTCACCACACAAATAGTGACTTTCCAGGTTAAAGATTCACTACCAACAAACTCAAGTATGCAAAAGTATGCAAGGCAAGGCAAGACAAGGTAAGGATTTTATAGGCCGGAGCCAGGTGAAGAGAAAGCACCAATAAACCAAACTACATTGAATTCTTGTCGAGTGGAGGATGGTAAGTATGTATTGAGACGTGAGGTATTATGGGCCACTGCCACCATCACCATTATTTTCTCCATTCTATTCAGAAAAGAAGAAAGCAATGTTGAAGAGTCAATAGAGCATAAACAATAAATAACATTGGGTCCTTCTCCGTATTTTCTATTCACTTGCTTTCTCCATTTTCAGGCAGGAATCCAACTTCTAACAACACAGTTGTCCCAAGGATCTTTCCTTTCAATCTAAATGATACCAACCATTGCCAGGTCTCATAGTAAGCAAGCTCTATGAAGAACCATATACTTCACTACTAATTCTACAAAGAAACCGATATCAATGCCAAATAATAACTTCCATATTTCTATTCCTCCTCTCTTTGATTTCTCATTGTGATGAATAGGGGCGGCGAGGCATGAGAAAAGTTGCACATAACGAAGGAGTATGAGCCATTTCCGGATATGGCGATGACTGGTGACAATTTCTTTTATTGAACTGGACCTCATTATCATGGCGTTTCATCCACAGTGTTATTTATTGACTACTTTTTCCAGACCACTAACTCACTGAATTACACTGTATCACCGAGACCATACCTGAATTTATATTGGGTCCACAATTATTGATACGCATTTATATGCACATTTTATACGAATCCATTGGAAATGTTTTACAGGCCACAAATAACTCTGGCAATAACTATAATGACCCTTGGACGGTAAGAACATGACACAACATTATCACTTATTCGCTTGCAGCCAACTCGGAGGAGAGATAATTTTGCAGTAAATGTTGAAATAAAAACAAATGTTTCATGTCCTATGAAAAACTTTGCACTGCAGTAAACGGAGGAAGATTAGTGTCAATCAACCACCATTAATGCCGATATCGACCTATCGTAGCGTATAATTATAACCTAAAATCCACATTTTTTCGTCTGCAAATTAACACTAGTGCATATCCACCCTTCGAGACAGTAGACAAATAAAATCAAACTACCCAGAATTTAATGCGGCATAAATACATTATTATAAAACCATGTGCATAGTTTTCAATTTTTATTTCTAAAAAGTTATTTTCGTTGTATTACACCATAATTGATTTCCTGAAAAAACGATGCTACTTAGACAGTTAATTTTATTCCAATAAGGATTATAATGGTTTATTAATCCAAACCATGGATGCAGATCAAATTGAGGTAATTTGAAGATGAAGGAAATGCCGAAGATATGAGTAGTCTCCAGTTTTAGCATCCTACACTTATTATTAGTCTCGGTCGCCTCATCCCTTTCTGTTGTATCAATTCATTTCGTGTGGCTCATTTTTTGTTCTGAGCTCATTTCATCTTGAAGACACTTCAAGTTCTCTTTCTCAATTTTTTGTAGACTAAAGAATATTAAAGAATAATAAAGCGAAAAGATCGTTGACCCTGTTACATTCAAGCAAATAATACCAAGAACAGAATTGTCATCTTAATCTCATCTTATCCAAAAACTCTTTCATCTCCGACGAAGATTTGATAAATTTAACCAATGCTAACTTCATTTTTGTACACCGTGTTTGTGTGAATTTGTAAAAATTCTTAAAAATGCGTGCAAAAATTCATTTCCTAACTAAAAAAGCAAAATCCGAAGATGCATTTGTTTCGCTTAGAAAACTTACTTTTTTACTTGCTAATGCCAGCCACAACTGCAACTGCTCTGCTTCACTTCATTAAGTTTCTGTGAACTAAACAAGAAAAGGCCGAGATGGTAAGTTTTTAGTATATAAGCGAGTGAAGTTAGTAAACGAAAGTGAGTCTGCTCTGTGTCATGTCACCCTCTTCTGACAGCTCTTTTCTAGCAGTCAGAGTCACAACTTAGTGCCAGCCAGGCCAGTGTTTTTGTTCATTTTCTGGCAGAACAGTAATTGTGAAGACAGGCAAGACAAGAAAGAAAGACTTTGACCAGTTTTGTTGTATGGGTGTAAAGTACACAAAACATTAATTTAGTTTGAAGTAGAAAAGCTTTAGTATACAGAGTAGAGCACCCACAGAGTTAAGAAAGGAAAATCAAAGAGACTATGACTTCATACAAGTATTGTATCTCTACGTATTATCGGCCAAATATATCAATTGCCTTTCCAAATAAAAAAAAGATATAAAAGAATTGAAATCATAACCACTATAACGATGATATCATTCCTTACCCCACAAAACTAAACTGATTACTCAACCCTTTTATTCTATCTCACACAGAGGGGGTTATCTAATAAAATAAATGAAGGGAATAATAAATAATAATAAATTTTTGTGTACTTTGTAAATGTAGAGAGCATGGTAAAAATGGATGCCATTGGTACTCCACTCTGATCTACGATACTCTTTCAATTCAATGTCAAATGTCAAGCGCACATATTCATGTTTATTTTACACATATGCACTTGCTTATCATTTCATTGGTTTCATGGCAAAGATGAATTAAGCAAGAAAAGAAACATATATTCTTTTCGACCGGCTCCTTGATGGTATCAAACAATTTCCAGCATAGTCAAGTTTTGCCACAAATTAAGTCAAGTGTTGTACTTTAAGTACAACTAAACTGGATGGACTTACATATAAAAAGTAAAAAAGTGAGGAAATAATAAAATGAGAATTCAACCAAAAAACAACTCCACTACATAAAGTTAGCATCCTTTCATCAAATCCTTATTCTTTACTTGGTAAAGAATGGGAGCGAGTCTTTGGATTTTATTTCATTGCCTTTAACTCCAACCCATCTTATTGTCATTGATTGGTCTTGTCTTATTGGTCAACAACCACAAACGCAACCAACAACCAACCAGAGAGAGAGAGGAAGAAGATTGAAGCCAAGTAAAGAGACCGACCACTTACTTTACTCGACATTTTGGAAGGTCTAACTCTAACTCTAACTTTTTAAATTTTATTCTACTTTGTACCGTGCAAGTATATAATCGCCATATCATAGCATATCCTGATGTACCAAGTCTTTTATCTTTTATTTTATCCTTCCCATTTATTCATCCATCCGTCCATCTCTACTTTTCTTTCTTCCTCTCTTGTTTATTCAGGGATCCTCAAACAAGAAGAGTTGAAACGAAAGAGAGATGAAAAAGGAGAAGGCTGGCTGCCCTACTAAACTATGAATTGCATGTCCATTTCATACAATACTCCTGAATTGCAGTATGCATCATAGAAGAAGTTACGTAACTAAATAAATTTAAATGGGTTTGCTAAACTTATCGCCCTTCTTTCCACTCAGACACGGACGAAGATTGAAAATTAAATTGAAAAGACAGAAAGGAAAAAAGAGGATTGTTTATATTTACGAGGAACTACTTCACTGTGATTTCGAGCCAGGAGGTTGATAAGCCAGTAAGAGAAAAGACGTAAGGAATAAATACCCTCTTCATTTCACTAATTGTCATTTTCTCCATTGTCAGCTTGGGTGGCTCCTTGTCATGTCATTCTTGTCGTGGTAGTCTGACTGAGTCTCTTCAACTCCCGGATAATTATGTCATCGATGTCGGAGAAAATATGCATCAATTTCTGACAAAAATACAGACAGAACAAGAATACACATAGTCAAGACACATGGACTTAATTCCAACTCCAGACTAACAAACGCAGCACTTCACAAAACCAAGATTTGTAGTTGTCATTCATTATTGAGAAAGAATCTCTATCCATGTCACTTATTCCAAAGTCAGTACTTGTATTTGTACATATCTGTCCTTAGTTGGAAGTGAAACAAATACAAATTTCGGCTCCATACTTGAATTAAGTATATTATGCATTTTCCCGTCAATTCAACTCCACTCAACTTCAACTCCGTTATATCCAAGTGATAAAGAATGGAAACGACGTCAGTCAATGCATGGGAATGTCGGAACTATTTAGCCACGAGATGTTCTTTTTCTGCGGTAATTCCTAGACACTATCCAACCAATAACGAACTCTATAACTTTTCGGTCACTTTACAACCCGTCAAAATATCAGAAGAAGAAGTAATGATCCACAAAACTCTGCACTCAGCTAACCCTCGATATTCCAGCCAGATTAAGTAGAGACAGGGAGTGTAAAAAGAAGGGTGCCTTTGCCTTGTCCTGATCTGCACTACAATTGTTTTCACATACAAACACATATGCACACCAGCCCTTGTTTATTCCTCTTTTGTCTCAGATCCATCTCGGATCTCATCCCACGCCCCGAAAGGTCTTTCGCAGTTCAGACCAAGGAAACCTTTATTATTATATTTTATGTCTCCACAACTATACTCTACACAAGTACAAGAAACTACAACCACCACTCACAACCCAGTAGTAGGAAAGTTGGAAAGAAAGGGTCCCCTCAATACCCGACCAAGTCCTCATCACATTGCAAAGCAAAGGAACGCATCACATCATATATCGCGTCACACATCCATCCATCACAAAGGATCATTCTTTTGCTCCGTTTGTTGTTCATTTATTTTATTTTACAATGGGGAACGGACAAGAAAAAAGAAAAAAAAATAAGGACCCTTATTGTGTCGCTCTCTTTCCTCTCTCCCGTCTTTTCATTTTACTCTGTTCTGTCCATCCGTCCAGTCAGACGCTCATATATAACACAACTCTCTAAAAGAAGAAGAAATGTAATCCGAGCCTAATGTAAGTAGAGTAATGCACGGTAAACTAAGCTAGTCAACCTCTAAAAATAAAAGAACAAGAAACTAAACCATGTGCAGCCCAACTCCAAATCACTATCAGGATCAGGCTTTGTTTCAACTAAAACTAAAACACATTTTCATAACAATCACCCACCAACCACACAATTGCTCCTTCGCGACAAAATAAGAGACAAAACAGAAGCAAATTGAACAACTAACAAACCCTTAGAAAATAGAAAGGGTAGGCAGGGTAGAAGTAAAGGAAAACTAGTAAAACAAGAGGGTAACTTGTTACTCTGTTCACCAAAGGAAAGAATTGTTTAGGGTGTGGAATATGTATAAATGCTCGTATTGTATAAGCCTCCACAACTTCTGCTAATACTCAACTCACTGGCTGAGTTGAGCTTTGTTTAACTTTTGACGTTAAATCATGTGATTGTTAATTGTTAAAAATTCTCTCTCCAACCAGAATACTGATACATGGAATACAAACATTCTCTGGAGGCAGAGATAAATAAATGTAGCTAAAGAAGGCACATTTTAAAAGTCGGGTAGGGTAGGGTAGCCTCGAGATCATGACTGACTTGGTGGCTGGCATGAGAATAAAGAGTTCAGTGAAAAGAAAAGGTTGGACACAATTGGAATACAAAA
>JAAXNX010001446.1:0-17859 GCA_036491905.1 Folsomia manolachei | reverse complement strand
GAACTTAACTCCTAATTTGACTTGTTTTACATATGGTAAAAATTTGGAATCGATATGACAAGTGGAAAATGGATTTTCGTTGCGTACAGACAGACAGACAAACGGACGGACGGCCGAGACGGGTACATAAGCACTTCGCCTCTGGCTCGGGCTAAAAAGTTGAAAACTCTAACACAAAACCCATTTTGTTCGGTTTTTGAAAGAATAAACGATTTGTTATTGTTTTGTCAAATCATTGATTTTTGAGCAGATGAAAAAGTCTTTGAACCCGATATTTTACCAGCAATGAACTATAAATTATGTACAACGAACTCGTTTATATGAAATAACAATAATCTTGCTACTCCTCTGTAGTTTTTCCTTGCATAGAAAAATGCTTTAGTGAGATTTTAAATGGAAATTTTGATCTGTGCCTCTCACTCCCCTGATTTCATCTCAGCTACTTCCGTAGTATAACCACGAAAAGTTAAGCAAATTCAAATTTGATTCACTTCAGTTCAAAGGAAATTGAACCAACGAGGAATAAGGAAGGGGTCATAAAAATAGAATATTGATCAAAGCCATACACAGACATAAGAATGCTGAAGTCTGGAAGCAGTAGCAGGTCATGCAGGTTCAATGGCTGGGAAATAAATAAGTAACGGTAAGTATAGGTAGGTGCGTACCAGTTAACGTTTTTTCAACTCTCATTCCATGCCGCAGATTCATTGATTACTTTTCAAAGGAGGTGAAGAAAGACGTCATGAGGAATCGTCTGCGGCAAGAATCAGACGCACTTTCTCTCACAAATCAGTAACCTCGGTTCCTTGGCCCTCTTGTCCCGCATTCAATGCATTTCCATGAATGGAATTGGTGAACCGAGGTGAGTCTCTGGAAATACATGCGTACTGTGCGTTAGTTGGCTATCATCTTCTGAATTCAGGGAAAGTCACTTACGCACTTCCACGAAATACAGTTAACTGCCCCGCATTTATGACATGGCAAGCAGTAAGCAGCCTCGGTTTTTAGCATGGTGAGAGGACCTCGACCCTACTACACGGTCGAAGAGATCAATATTTAGCAGACACGTGGAAGGGCTTCAAACGCACACTGATGACGTAATAGATTAGATGGAATGGAGAGCAAGCACGTCATGGTTGGATGAAAATGGTAAGGCTCCTTTTTGGTATTTGCCACGTGTGCCTTAACCTGGGCTGGCCAAACTTTGGGTACAGTTGAAAGGTTTACCACTGTTAATGGGAATCTTCCTTTAAAAGACATGTTCTTTGTAGTCGAATGTCATCAAACCTAAAATTGAGATTGTCAAACAAAAGCATTGTCCATATTTGGAAGCGATTGTGATTCATATACAATCCGTTCATAGATCTATTCATGCCGACCGATGAGATGAAATGCATCATTTATTATCAACTTTGAGTGGGTGTGGTACATTGTATTTCCCATAGTTTGTGTAGAAGTTAGGTTAGCAATTGATCAGCGGCTAAACTACAACAGAACAAATTTGTAGAAGTGCACAATTATCTTGTTTCAAATTACTTTAGTTTCGCATAGGCTTGCTGTTCAGAACAGTATTTAATCAGCTTTATTTGAAATAAAAATATACTAGTGATAAGGTAAAACATATCTGTGGTCTCATTTACCATTAAGCACGGTACAAAAATTTTGTAAACGAAATATGTACCCTTGTCATTGGATTTATGCGGTTGCAATAAATACATCTTAGCCTTTTAAATGACATTCACGGCCAAATTTCCATGTTTTAGCCATGAATCCGTGAACTTGATGGTATGGGAGTAGAGCACGTGCTGCATGATGAACTGAATCGAGTTTGGGGATGTATCCGCATGGATTGTAAGTATTACGTTAGTTATCATTTAATTAGCGTTCGCTTAATGTGAACTTTTATGCAAACTAATGCGGAATTAGTTTACTAAAATAGAATGTTATTGGGCTTAGATTAAAAGGTACTTCAATGGTTGATATTAAAACTAAATACTTTGAATGAAGGCAAATAAAAGTCACAAGGATTAAGTTATGTCTCAAGTTTTCGAAATTCTTAATGGTGAAGATTAAACCGTTTTTAAGGTGGCATAGGTTCAGAACTGCTTAATTCTACTTATTTTTAACTAATTTAGTTAGTTACACTAAAATTCTCGGTAGCCTTTTATTTAATAAATCCTTATATTGTTCATGGCTGCTAATATGCTCTATAAATTTTATTGTCAAAAATTCGCGAAAACCTTCCATATTGAACCACACTTCCAATTCCATGTGAGCCCTGTGCATTAATTTTTTTCCTGGAATATACCTTTTCCGGATAGAGCTTTCTTCTTGGTATTCTTCCATGCCCAAAAGGCTTTTTTTGTTTTTATCCTTTTAATTTTTTGGAAAATATCCCGCTATTCGCCAAGAACAAAAACAAGTAATTAGCCTTTGTCACTTACTTGTGACCATGGGGTGTTACTTCTTTTCTTCTGTTCTTCTGAAAACATTGGTGGATTATATGATTTAGATCCATGCACATGCACAGCTTTGTATCAAACTTTAATTACTAACTTTTGTTCCAATTTACTGTTACACGTTTCATGGAATATCTCAGTTGGCTTCTTACCACGAACTGAAACACAATCCTCCACGTTTCCAATCATGAATGTCTCAAATGGACAATGAAAATTAATTAATAACTTTGCCCTATATAGTCGCATACAGAAATGAGAAGTAGAAGACAAGAAATAAGTTTTAGAGAAGATCTACGGGTGCAGCTAATGCCAACCATGCATTACGGATGGTTTGCGCATTCATGTTTGTGATGTACGAGTGCTTTTCATTCATAAACATAAATACATACTTATAATAATTATCACGGGTCAGGTCAAGACCCAGTGATATTGTGCACGTACACAGGATTTACATAACAATCGCCGAGCCCTGGCATTGTTTTTGCTGCCCTTTCCTAGATATGAAAACTTTACAATTAATACGCTTTAACATGGTTCGACGGAGTACGAATGAAATTTATCAAATTATGCTTACACTGAATAACGCAACATTAACAAAGAAAGCCTTAACTACTTTTAAGAACCACTCTACAATCGTTCAGTAATCGGTTAAATCCGTATTATCGATAGGCAGAATAATAGAACCATTAGCCGAGGGTGAAAGTGGAGCCAATTAGGTTGACGTCATCCACCTACGGAGACTGTATTCTATGCACCTCAGTCCCAGCCATTTGTTTCAACGTTATGACACCAACACAACATTTTTGTACTTATCATTAAATGCTTTCCTATTGAATAACAGACAATTTATTACAAATCTGTCAATTTGCCATTAGTACAGTTTGATCAAACAAGGAAAAAAACTTTCTCCACATTCCTTCCAAACACGTCGTCAACAAAGTTGTGATGACTATTTGTATCTCATCATCATCATCATTTTCAGTCCACTGTATACAAATGTATATACGTATATTTTGTAAAAGCGAAGTGCTGTGACAATGTTCTTCCAGTATGTCATTTATTCCACGTACTCAAGGAGGCATTATATAATCCGATAATAATCTAGTGCCATTTCATATCATGTCACTCGTTCACGGTCTTTTGGGTTTTTCATAATCAACCATCTCCTCTCTTTCTTGTACATAGATGGATGGAGAAAGCTCCAGAAAAACAAGAAAACTTTCACACAGTCATCTCATTCATCCCGCTTACGCCTCTCACTCTCCAAAACATAAACAAACATCAATCCACTCCATCCATCCACTTAACTGACAGGAGAAGGTATCATGCAGAATGGGATGTGTCGGATAAAAAGTTATTTTTATGAAATAACACCACTTTTGTTATCATATCAGAAGTATCTTTACAAACTTTTACTACGTCGTAGTTCGATTTGGCCTGGTTTCGTAAGGTCTACAAATAAACACAAGCTAAGAATAGTCCAAGGTGTTGGAAGTAGGTGATTACTTTGCAAGTTAGGATTTGACACCGTCAACAATGCACAATAAGTGTTAGTAGAAAGTACAGATCTGTGTTATACAAGGATTATGTATGATAGGAACATATTTGAAAATAAGGAAGGAAACTTTTCCCAAAAATCTACAAAAGAGAAATATTAGTTTTTTTGCTTATGTGCAAAGCAGGAGTAGCCCACGCAAATTGGTATTTGGTTTTCCACGCATTTATGTGGTTGGGCGACACTTTGTTGTGAATTGTGATTCATTCCTCCCTGATCGCAGTCAAGTAAATGGTATTATATCACGGGTTCCGTGATAAAGCCGTACGTGTAGTAAGGTAGCATGCTATACTACAAATTCTAAATTACAAGTCCCACTGATGCGATATCAGTCCGGAGATGTTTTTCTTGTTGAAAAAAGAAAGTTGTGAAGTATGATAAGGTCTTGTAGGCCGGATCTGTGCTACGTATCAATAATACTTTACACCACAGGCTAATAAACTTGTTTCCCATCAATTTCATTTTGTGTTTTATGCTTTCTCTTTTTCTTTTACAAAGGATGTGGTTGTTCTGTTTTTTAGTTGCATTACTGAGAAAGTGAGGAAAAATACTAGCCACCCGACACCCACTCCTTCCTTATTCGTCTGAAATCTCTCAAAGAAAAAAAAACACAAAAGAACAGTTGTAACTAACTTGTTTTTTGTAAACGAATATTGTTGAATGAATGATGAAAGTGGATTAGTGCGAATTTCTTTTTCTTTCACAGGATTTACCGTTTTGGTTTGCTAGCGGAATAAGTGCAAAAATAATGAGATAATAAAATATATCAACTACGTCAGAAGAAGCTATAATTGTTCCAGGAACTACTTAAGGACGCTTTATTATCTTAAACAAGGAAGAGCATGCAGTGCCTTACTTTTTGCTGATTTTCTTTGCCATATGTACGCATTGGTAATCAATTATTTTTAGCTACTAGGATGTGTGTTGCAAAAACAAACACATTTTCGTTACAGATTAGTGTAAATAATTATAAGGCATGTAAAAATAGTCGAATATCTGCTAGCATAAAAATAGATGAAAAACAATACATGGGCTTTTACAAATTGTTCTCTCATTACCCAGTTATTAATCTACCATGTACTACCCACATGCAAATTAATTGAGGACGGGCACGTTTATATGTAATACGATTTTATAATATTATTGCTCTTCTTGTTCTGCTGGCTTTGATAAGGTAGTTATGGCCAAATGAGTTTCAGCATGAGCTGAAATTAAAATGGAACCACACGTGTCGGTAATAGAGTGTTGGATTGAGATCGCCAAAAAGTAGCAGACAAGTGGGTGCCAAGTCAAGCCACCATATCGCACCATAGCCTAAGTACGCGTTAAATAATTGAAGTTAAATTACATGTACAGATGTCAAATGAGAACAGCGTTGGTGTCTGCCAAATTGTATATTTTGGATGGGGACCGACTTGCCATCCAAACTTTGGGGTGGCAATATTTCTAGTACACCTACGTAACAAGGAGAGTGTTCCAATAAATAAAAGAAATGAAAAATTGGCTCGCTTCTTTGACACCTTTTTAAAATATGATATTGTGTGGTCCACTGTAGTTAATGCTTGGTTTGCAATCGTCAATATTGAAGTATATAAACTTTTATTTATGTGCTTTCGGTGACAACTACAACTTCTTTTTCACGCCAATGTTTAAAATGATCTTAATATTCCTTGATTCTTTTATTTTAGAAATTCGGAGGAGAATGCTCTAAACTAGAATCTAAACTGGAAAAAATAGAGGACACCGATGAGGAAACTCAGACAAGAAAACGCAATAAGTAAGTGATAAATAAAATGTTTTGAAATCTTTCTTTCACATCAACTCGAGCATTTCTGCTGGATGGGAAGAGGAAGGAAGTAATGGGAGACATTAATGTTAAATTTATTTCATTGGTTGAGGTCAAACAAGTTTAATTTAAGTTGAACCAACCTTCGATCCAGTGATATTGAGATAAAAATAACTTTTGCTGACGTTCGAGTAGCGCAAATTAGACGATTAAAATATTTGTCACATCATCGAATTGCATTAGTAAATTAGGAGCATATCCTTTTTTATTAGATATAAAATATTTTTAGACTTCAAGGATGCATCAAAAGCTGCAAAAAAGAGCTATTTGAACGGCACAAAACAGAATTTCCCAATGCAATTCATCATTTTTAATTCTTTCATTCAAAACACAATGAAAAACTCCCGACTTTTTTTTTAGGTAGAGAATGATTCTAAAATTACCTAATGTATGTTTACATCCAATTAGTCCGTTCATTCTTGAAAGATTACAATACAACGAATGAATTGCACAAATAAAATGTTTCGAAGAAATGGTTTGAATGCCGAGGTGGGTAACTACATTATAGACTGGACAGCAGTAAAAACACCTTTGTATTATTACTCACACATGCATCATCCATGTTATTTAACATCGTCAAGAAAGTGCATAAATGTTTCACACAAAAAGTGGTAGTGTACCTAAGGTACTAATTATACGCAACATTTTTGCAGACTAATGCAGTGAATATAGCTTACCATAATACCATGATATTAGTTCGACATCAACAATTTCGTATGACGTTACTACCTCACTGCCGATTCTAATAGTTGTGTTTTTCTCGCGAAGCAACAAGCTACACCTAATATGAACCTAAACAGTTTTGTTACGATGTTTTCTTGAATGGTGGTTGGGTACTAAATGGCTCCATTGTAAGTAATTGTCCCTCTAAATACAGATAATGCCTCGCATATCCTACTCTTCTCGTAAGGATGTGGAATTGCATGAGGTATTGCATTATAGCTCCTTGTTTTCGAGCGTATTTTTCTCTCTTTTACCAATGACCCATTACCGAGGTTTAGCTGACTTGTACTGGTACTTTATGTGTGGGTGTGTTTCGTTGTTTTGTTGTCATTATTAATTACAATGTCTAACATAACCAGGCAAAACAGGTGCAAGTCGGCTGATTCTTGTTTAATGTGTCGCATTTACATTAGAATAGCAACTCCCGAGCAAGAACTCTAACTACAATAAACCTAAACCCATGCCGAGCCATCAGTGAGACTTAACCAACGAATAAAAATGTTGTAGCAAATTCAGGACAAAGATAACTTGTTAAGAACTGGGGTAGGCAAACCATGCGGGACATAACAATAATGACAAAACTTCTTCGTACAGTTTATGAGACAAAATCAAATCTTGTGGGTGAACAATTTTGGCACAGCACCTGGAATATTTTTCACTGTCATAAAATTGAACTGTGGAACGAACCATGTATTTCAGTATTCAACCAGACATCAAGTCGTCCCAGGACATTTAATTTAAACTCTCGAAAAAATAACGAGACAAGTTGGGGACGTAGCGTTTTACTAGCAATAAATAACTCAGCTTGGTAGAAAGATGAAAAAATCACGAAAATTCAGATTTTATTTAACTGCGAATGATTTGTGATTTCATCATGACTAAGCCAATTTGATTTCATGAAGAACTTGTAAAACTATTGCTTTAGCCCTGCGTCACATTACATTTAATTATGATTTCATGTTCCAGATTTTCTAAACAGCATAAATGCAAATTGCGTACTATAATTTCTTGCGAAATATGTTTTTACGTGACTCACAAGAACATACGAGGAACATCTCCCTTTCCTAGATTTTACGAGACCATTCGCTTTAGCAAACAATGTTCACATCCGGCCAGTGTCATCATAATATTTGTATAACAATTCATATAACGGCAAAGATATTGGAGTACAATAATCGACTAACCCAGGTGCCTCAATACATTATACAAACATATTTATGTGCTAGTGACGTCATTATGACCCTTTACCATCTCTAGGTAGCCCAATCTGGGTAAATTACATGATATTTATTTGCTTAGTCGTAGCAGATACAAACTCGTGAGTCAATCCAAAAAACTACGCACAGCACAAAGACTAAATTATTGAAGCAAATTGTGTAATTCCAGAGTGAAAGGAAGTTGAAATCCTCAAGAACCAACAAAATAATACTCTGGGGGTTAGGGTATGATGACAATCTACTGGTATAAACAAACAATAATAATAATTAATTGAATTATTCAACTCTATAATAATAACTTTCTGAAAAATATTTTATAAACAATGGTATAAGAATGGCAACAAAATGGATATTGACGGTGGTGTATGTAAACGTAATAGATTGCGAAAAATGCTGTTGTCCAGCAGGTACAAGTAAAATTGAGTAAGTGACGCTTAGTTTTATTTAATCCGTCGCTACAAATCCTCAAACGATCAACTTTCTGAACTTACGTTTACATAGTCACTCGTGCATTTTCTCTTGGTCATCTTTTCTTTCCATTAAAAGTAATACTTGCTCACAATAAGTAACGACTTGTAAGTTGTGAATCACCCGACTGAATCATTTTTGTATTGAATGTATATAAGAACTTCCTCCACATCGTACACTCACAATCAAAATCTAACGAGTAGAAATTAGTTCCCATCGTCTCTATTTGTTGCATTTTTCTACGTCAATAAGTTTAATACTTCTAAGTGGTCACGTTTTGCATAGTATGTCAATTAGTTTTGAGAGTGACTCATTGGTCAGTAGAGCAAAAATCTACACGAGTGTCCAAACACGGCAAAAACGGGCTACGTGCCTGTATCTTTTATTACGTATACATTGTTTGTATTGACTTATTGGCTGAATTATCGTCAGACGGATGTAATAATGAGCTAGAATGCAAAACTCTACTCCACAACAGTTTAAGGCAAATTGAGTTTCAATTGCGCATGCTGCATTGCAATTTAAATTTGCATTATCGACAGAATATCATCATTATAGCAATGCTGAATTATATCGATTCAAGTCCAGTAGCTATTTCACCACAATTAGTACAAAAGCAGCCATTTGTACGTCTTAAGAAGAAAGTCTCAGTTTCTTACAGAAGTTGCAACTATCTTACGTTGATGTCAAACAGAGTAGAGACAGCGAGGTAACGGGTAAAAAACGTGTTCTCCCAACCAACGTGTTCCGTGATCTAAATTCTCGTACACCACGGACCGCACATGAGTAGATGATGAGATGGATTTAGCAAAGCATTCGGTCGGGGGAAGCTTGGCGTTTTTATGCATTAGGCAACCCGACTGCTCTGCTCTGCTGTACTAGCTTTACTTGTATAAAACGAGACCAGAGTTTCCACCTTGGCTCATTCTGCTTCAACCCGTTCTTCAGAACACAACTCCATCGTAAATCTAAACATATAATACAATCATCTTACCCCAAAGTCAATTAAATTGTGACCTCACACATTCTCAGTTTTCTTTGCATTATAAGAGAACAACAAACTAAAAAGATATCCATTCGAGAGATCAGTCTCAGATAGCGTACATCATCTACTAATAATCTCCTGCTTACCTTCGTCAAACCAAAGTTTGAACCTACACAAGAAACGAGCTCATAATTTATCTGCAGAAAGAAGCGAGCATTTGAGAGATAGTTTTGTCTCATTCTCGTCTTACTCGACTTTATAAAAGTTCAACGGGTCTGACCAGTTACCAAAGTCTTGAATTGAATGAGTTACTTGTTGGTGGAGTTGTGACGCGAATTGAAGTGGCAAAGGTGCAGGATAAATAAAAAAGTTATCTGCATTTAATGACGTACGTTAAACCGTGTGAGAAGATAAATTTGCAAAAAATTGATAAAGAGCAGAACTGATAAATGCCAATGCTTGGTTTAGTTGATGCTGAACCATCATCCTGAAACAAGTTTTCGTAATAAGACTCTACAAATTCTGAATTCAACTGTGATTCGGTTCTGCAATTGTTGTGAGAATACTGTAACTACGCACAATCAGAGGCAAAATGATCCCAAATCTAAGCGAAGAGAAGACTGGAGTCACATTAATTGTCTCCAACGAACCCAGATCGCCCTTTAAGCAACTTTTTAAGAGGTTAATATTTTAATTAATATTTTTAATTCATTTTGATAATAGTTGTATGTATGTTACGAACTGCACGAACTTAACAAAGAGTTCTTCCCACAGTAGAACTTTTTAGCCATGAAATTGGCAACCTTACTCTCGGAATAGATTTCATTGCGGGATGTCACGCCATCAAAAATAGATCAAGTGTGAAAAAATTGAACCTGATATTGGGCCATAGAAATGATAGTTGATAGTAAAATCCGAACTCAGGTTCGGTTGAGATGAGAATCTTTCATGAGGCCGGATAGGCTGGAAGCACATAAAATTAATTTACGGCAAAAATTTTACCCGTGGTGTCGAATCGAATGATGTGCCGTGTCTCACAAAAATCATTATTCATGAATAGGAATATACGTGGAAAGTGTTAAACTAGAGTCATATTTTCTTGCTTGTATCTGCATTATAATGATGCAGGAAATTGGAGACTAATGGAATATAGAATGAATCGGGAGAAATTGGGTCAATGTCATGTTTTAGTTTTGCAAAGTTCTGATCGTCAAAATTGTTTTACATTGTTACAGAGGAACAGACATGAAGTTTCGACTGGGATTTCTAAAAAGACGACACACAGAAGGAACAATCAATTCATCCTCGGTCAGGCCAAATCCCGATGAAGCCCAAAAATGGGCAAACTCTTTCAACGATCTCATGCAATCCAAATGTAAGTTTCGTTTTATTGCTATTTCTTTTCATGCCCTCGGTCCAAACTTTAGTGCATAATTACGGAACTTCATATGCTTTTATGTCGATTCGGATAAAGAATTTGTACACCATTTCTTTCTTCACATTAAAAGTTTATGCAGTTGTTGATAACTTTTGGAACTGAAGAAAGACAATTTTATGCCTCCTTAAAAAGTCCTACAATCTTTGTAGTGTTTCAAGATCATACCGATTTTCTGGCTTGATCTTCAATTAGATTAAATTGGGTGTAATCTTGGCTCCAAACAAAAACTGCAGAGACTCCAAATGCATATAAAAAAACTCTTTCTTAACAAAAGGAAACAACCTTAAGAATAATTTTCTCATTGACCTAGTGTCCCATGCATATCCTATTACAGTACATTCATTTACATGACAGAGGCAACTGCTTCCAGATTAATTCATTAATTTAATCGCTCAACTTTTTTCCTTGCAGATGGCCAAGCACTCTTTAAAGCGTTTTTGGCTCGCGAGTTTAGTGACGAAAATATTGAGTTTTGGCTAGCAGTGGAGGAGTACCGGAAAAGTCGTCAGAATAAATTGAATAGCAAAGCTCAGAAAATCTTTGTAAGTTTGATTATGACTTCATTGCTTTGAAAGATGGGTGGAAGTTAATTATGAAACTAATATTATCTATTTTCTAAATTTACAGAACGAGTTTGTTTTGCCGCAAGCCCCAAAAGAGGTAATTTTTTTAAACTACACAATAAATGAATTTAAAATTGTAACGCGTCCTTCATGGACAAGTTAATATGACTTGACATCATCGCATAATTCCTTTACGTCACCGCGAATGATACTGAGTTGCATTGGTGATTGGTGAAAAGGTCAAATTTTGAATATGCGTATAATGCAATCAAACAGTTATCATTATAAAATGGTTGTGCTGAGGAAATGGAATGAATGGAAATGATGCGAATTTGCCAGCTCATGAAATCTCTGTTTATCCGGTTAACTAACAAAAATTTACTTTTTTGTCTTAGGTAAACCTTGATGCTTTAACGAGAGATGGTTTAGTTTCAAAAATGGCACAGCCAACATCCTCAACCTTTGATCAAGCTCAAGCACGAATTCAACAAATACTTGAGGCTGATGCTTATTCTCGTTTTCTCAAGTCTGAACTCTACATGGAATTATTGCATCCCGAAAAGTACCAAAATTCTTCTTAAGCTCTACCAGTCAAACAATCAATCAATCAATTAATACCAGGTGCCCTTAGCCTTTTTTAAAAACAAGTTATCAAATCCACAATCTTCACACATCTTGAATTTGGTGTGGGGACTGAAACTGATCTCACTCCAGGGAAAGAAGAAAGTATGCAACTAGTCAATTCTCAACCTGATGATGATGTTACCTCTCAGAACTCATTTTGGAAACGGAATTTTTGTAAAATATCCCAAACTACTCATCAAGCAATTTACATTCTAACAGAGTAACTGACGGTCTTTAGTTTCGCTAACTACCCACTGTTACCAACTTGCTATCTGTAATAATAATCATAGTTATTGTAATGCAGTGCATGGAGTGAAAATGTAATGTAAATAGTTATGCAATTTACCATTGTTCTGGTCCACCTACTTTCAACTAACAGCAATCAAGAATACCATTCACCAACCAACCTGCGTCACTCATAAATAATTAAGCAGTTGGTCTGACCCTCTGTAGTTTTGAAATGGTGATGAAAACAGTGTACGGTAAAAGAAATTCCGACAGGTTAAATCCGCATTGTATTAATGACATTATATATAATTACCAACCACAACTACATTCCTAATGTCGTTCAAACGGATACCAAAGATTAAAGATTCTACAAATTCTACTTTTGTACTACAATTAACCCCGTAGAGCATTTAGAGATAATTCATCCAGCCATTCTTTTTTGTGGTTACCAGTAAACGATTCTAGATTTGTACCTATTCAGTTGGTCTAAGGAATATTTATTCAAGAAAATGTGCGATTGTTATGCAAATCTAACCATGCGTAAATATATCTATTGTACCATCACCACCGGAAATTGTCAATAACACTATTGTTCTAAATTCGAAACAAAACTTATATGTTCCTTTCCTTCAGTTTCAGCCTCAGTGCATAATTGAAATCGATGTAAGATAGTGTTTTTTATTTTTGTTTGTTGAGGTGAAGTATTTATTATTGTGATTGCCAGAAATATATAAACCTGAAGTTTCGAAACTGATTAAAATGTATAAGTTTCTTGACTTTTATTACCCGAGAAAAACTACTGTTAGCTTGATTTGAGTGGATGCTGAATTTTAGAATGCATTTTTTAATCATCGTCTATTAAATACTAGTAGTATTGTATTACTTAAATTATAGATTAATATAACGACTACAGCTACCAGACGAGATAAATAACCGATAATAAAAGATATTATTCAAAAAATTGTACTGAAAAATAACTTTTTATTTGATCATCCTGTATAAAAAAAATACTGCTCATGGAATTGTTCGCAATTCGGCACTTTATAAACCAAAAAACGAAAAAATGGCGATTCCCATTCATGTTTTTTCTTCAGTTGTACATATACCGCACAAAAATGGGATCAAGACGCTTAATTATAAATTGTTCCTTGTTCCAGCGACCACCACCGGACCAGGATAAAACCACGCCGCTAGTTGGTGTGGTACGCGCTTGAAAGACGTCCGATTGGTTTGATTTAAATGTATGAGTCATACCTCTCATGATATTATAATGATAATTCACAAGACAATAAACAACTATGCGAAACTTGGAGATTTTATCACATGCATTCTACGTCAAGGTAAGGTCATGTTGGGGAGGAAGATGAATCACTGGGATGGGAAGGAATTAATTGACAAAGCTCTTTCCAGTTTCTTCCTCACAATTACCTCTCCAAAAGTTCCCACGATTTTTTCCTCCCATTGTTTAAGTTGTTTTATGGGTTGAAAAAATTTCGCCATAACGAAAACTTTTCACACTCTGGACATCCTGGCCGCTGATGGCATGTTTTGCATTAAAGGGTGGTTATACAGATAAGGAGCAATTGGTTAGTTTTGCAAATAACCATGATTATGAAAGTACAAATTAAATAGTTAGATTACAATAAAATTACTCGAGAACCATCCATTAAACGAGGATTTGATTGGCAGATTCAAATTGACAATTCTATAATAATTTAACTTATTGAGGATTGCTTCTTTGAACCTGCATTTTATTACAACAATTTTATAAAAGGCCACAATAACAAAGTACCCTAAATAGATTGCATACGCATTCCGAAGGTGACCTTTGAGTTTAATTTAATTTTGAAACGTAATTGTGAAATGACTAAAAGGCGACAATTTAATAGTGTTAAAAATGTTCGTCACCATGAAATACATAAGCTGGAGGGTAGAAAGAGTGTAAACACTTAGTCCAGACTTGACCTCGCCCTCTTCCCTTCTACTTTTGTTCATACTTGTCGCCCCATCGATTTGGAACATTAATCAGTCTTATCTGATTATTTCCTTCTTGTTGACACGAGTTAGAAGAAAACATAAAGTTCCTACGTCATTCCGATACTCCAAACTTTTAACTTTATTACAAGTTGGACGTCGATTGAAAGTGCCACTGGAAGGCATTTACATGTATTTTTAACTTTTTATCAATGTTTATCATCATCAAAACAAATACTGGGCAGGCAGACATGTGTGTCATTGAAAATTTTCCGAAGCAGTTTCTCAAAACATTAGAACAGACTTTTCTCTTTTATAAAAACTCATGTACGTGTGTGGACATATTTTTGTGCGTGGGATATGTTGTTATTCCGGCTGGAATAAGCTAGAAATTGGAGATAACGAAAGTTTAAGTAGATTCCCAGATTTATTACTTATTACCATTCCGGAACTACAAAAATTATTGACCTATGACAGCAAGCGTGTATTCCTTTGAAACGAAACTCAGTATTCATATGTTAGGGGCCGGATTTTAAAATTGATATGAACGTCATGTAATTCCAAGATGCGATGTCACTTAGCTTATATGTAACCCAATTTGTCCTTGCCCTGAACGTTTCTTATTAGACGCTAATTGGTTCAGAAGGCAATAAGGCTGGAAGGGAATTTGGCTGTAAGACGAAGTCATGAATTAGGTAGGAATGACGTAGTAGGTGGGCATTGCCCTTAATCTGCTTTAGTCAACACGTATAATTCTGGAAAGGATTTTAAAATTATTGGAGACGATGGCGGATGAAAGTATAAAGGTTATTTTATTACGAAAGTTTACCCCGAAATCCTGTCAAAATAGCCAATCATTGCACAATGCGCAATACATAAAGTAAACCTCTCAACGGTTTCTGTTTGACGTATTTTGGGGATCAAAAATGTGTTAGTGAATATTGTAGTAATTTTTTAAAAATTGAATCAATCGATAATCGTAAGATGTCAAATTCTCGCATAAACATGCAGACATCTTTTAAGGCAACATTGTGATTACAGATAGAACTGTTAGACAATTTCAGTACAGAATTTCAATTGAACTCAAATGTCCTTTGCTTGGCATGGATAAGCGTATGAATCCATTCCATTAAGGATGCATCAAAATAATGAACTGCAACTACAGTCGCTAATAGTAAGTTTAGTAGTAGTAACTGAGGAAAGATATGTAGTATTTAATCATCATCTACATGTCCTGCTGGTCACATGCTACTGATATATTTTTATGCCTTTCTAGTTAATTATTCCTCTGATTGATATTATTGTGCTTAGCATTACTTACACATTTATTCTTTACGGATCATATCGTGTAATCCCAGCCACCAGTAGAAGCATTAAGCTTAACTAGGATCTATTCTGCTACCACATAAGAAAAAAAATTGAGCTCGAAGAAAGCAACCAGGAGTTTACTAGTCGGTATTGCACTAAGTTTTTTTACATACTTAATTCGACTTCCTTGCTGAAAAGAAAGTTTTTTTTCAGCACATGATTCTCACTAAAGTTTGTATTCAACATTTGACATATTGTATGTATAATAGCGTTTTCTTTTTATAACAGGTCAAATTGCGCATTTTGGTGAAATTAAATATTCATTCAATGGAGCTTGTAAGCGACCAAGTTGTGGAAAATGTAACTTAAATCATTGAAATCTTTTATAATCAACCATTGAAGGGAAAGAAGTTAGAGAAACAAAATTAACTCTAACTTGTAATCAGTTTAGAGAAAATGGATTTGCCGTTATCCCAGGATTCCTGTCATCCTCTGAAGTTACCGAATTGAAGGAAGCAACAAAAGAAATTGTTACGAAATACTGTCAAGATTCTCCCATTTCTATTTTTAGGGTGAGCTATTACTGAATTTAGTTTAATCAAGCATTTGCCCTGCACCACTTATTTATCGCATGAGTTACTCCTTCCAGTTCATGTTCAACTTTGCAGACATAATTCTTCTTAGACAACTTTTATTAGTCACGGCATTTCAAACCGAAGGAGACCGCATTCGGAAGCATTGATACCCTGCACGCTACAGATACGCCAACCTTCTCTTATATTCTCCAGATAAATTCGGCCAGATGAATTTCAATGTCAGACAGGTTAATTATGAAACTATTCTCCATTGTTTTCTAGAAGTTCATGGCGTGTCCTCCATTCCAAATTGTATAGTTCTGCTCTGCCACTCTTTCAAAAAAAGTTGCACGGATGGGTAAAGGCCGAGTTTAGGTAGAGATTAATGAGAGTCTTGATACATAAATCTCATACTTATTTTCTGCTCTTAAGAGATGAAAAGGACCAATCTACCTGAAATCCAGGTCAATTCATTAAAGTGGCCTCAGTTTAATATTAGACCATTATAATTATCGTTCTACTCTAATATACACCACGTCACTATTATCTATTTAAAATTGGGAAGGACGGGTTATCAAACTTCTTTTCAAGTACCTGCATGCCGTGGAGTAAGGAAATGACAAAACTTTAATCAAAATGTTATAAAGTTGTCCAGTTAATATTATTAGAAATATTCGAATGATGCTTGAGATTGTCACTCAACCTTGTTTTAAAATGAATACTGACTACAATTTGTGTTATTCGTTATTACTTATTGCCTATTTGCCTTTGCAGCATCAGTCGAGGGACACATATTTTGCCGAGAGTGGGGATAAAATTCGTGGGTTTTACGAGGAAGGGTTCATCCCCAAGGACTCTTCAACTGCGGAAAATGCAGCAGAAGGATTAAACAAAGTGGGTCATGCATTGTAAGTTAATTGCTAATACTCAATTACTTAAGATAAACTCTTTCATGTCTCAGCATTAACTAATTTTTTTAGACACACCTTCCATCCAACATTCCGACGCATAAGCTTTGGTCAAAAAGTTCGAAACGTACTTTCCAGACTCACTACGATGAAGGATCCACTGATAAACCAGAGCATGGTCATATTTAAACACCCCAAAGTTGGAGGCATAGGTAAACACAGATATTATGGAAACTGTCAAAAATATGTTACTCAATGTGTTGGAGTAAATAAAGTGAGATATTCCTTGTAGTAAACCCACATCAGGATGCCACTTATCTGTTCACTGACCCCACTTCTGGAGCTCTGCTAGGTTTCTGGATTGCATTGGACGAAGCTTCCACGACTAACGGATGTTTGCACTTTTTCCCTGGATCACACAAAGAAGGAAAAGTGTACCAAAGGTAATCTAAAGGTCTTTTCACTTGCTATTGTGCAATTTTTGAGTGAAAAAGCAGCCGCAAATGGAGACAAAGAGTCGAGTCACAAAATGCGTCATAACATGAATGAAACTAAAGAATAAACGGGAGAGCTGTCGAAATTTAGTATAAATGAGCCATTATAACAATTTTAGGTTTGTAAGAAATCCGGATAAGGGTTCAGAGACCTTATTCATACAAACGGGAGTGCCCATCCCAAAGCTGTCCAATGATAATGCCACGCCTGCCAATTGCAAACCAGGTGAGAAATGATGAACCGAATGAGAGCAACAACTTTCTAATTTATTTTAAATATTCGTCGGCTCACAAGAGAGTTATGTGGTTGATGGATGAGTTTGCTTATCGTTTGAGAGATGCAAAGGCCAAAGTATAGCTATGCTATGATAATTTGGATATTACAGTAATCCGAATGCATGCACTGGATTCAATTTTCTGTTATTTTTTATTTGAGTCAAATTCATGGAGTGTATATTGCAAAAGACTCAAGTCAAATGTGCATTTTATAACAA
>JAAXNX010001445.1:0-17868 GCA_036491905.1 Folsomia manolachei | reverse complement strand
GAACCATTTAAAATTGTTAGGTCACAAATATTGTAAACAACACAATTAATAGTTTACGAGTTCATTCACAAATTTGGTACAGATTTGCACTTCTAATTTCGCAGCGAATTAAAAAAAATAAAGATAGAGATAGAACTAAACAACGTGGAGTATAATGTTTGATTGCTATAAAATAACACTTTTATTTATATAGGCTATAATGCACACAATATGGTGTTCTATTAATTTCAACAGATTTCCAAAATAGTCAACACAGTTAACGTACTGGACCACCCAATGGCGTCTGGACGCCATAAAATCAAAGCTCAAACCGAATACCGCACATGAATGAATTCCTTGCAGAGGATCGGCAGATTCCGATTGAAATTAGAGAAGTACTTAATGATTCATTTTATTACTTTACAACTATATCATTTTAACAGGGACAATGGACGAGCTTGGTTTATTTAGTTTAGTTTCACATTACATAAGCTAATTGTTTAGTTATTCAAGTAGAAATCATGCACACGTTTCGGCAGTAAAGATAAGATGACGATTAAGTAAACGCCAAGCATAATGTTTTATAAATGTCACACAGTAACGGATAGAAATCCGACAAGGCATGTGTTTACTGTAATAAATTGATCCATCTGCTAGGCATCTAAGGTAATAGATTGGATTCACACTGAGTTGTATTAAATATTTCCAGACTAGTAGTGCGACCACCTTTGAAGACGTTAAAGACGCATTAATAAAAGCATCAGCTATTCAGCTACTTATCATGCGTTATTAAGCCACTTTTTAACTTTTGAACGGCTACATATTTTCAAAATTTGCTTTCAGATATCTGACAATGAGGTTCAAAGCATTCTCTATTGACATTTGGTTTCGCATATTTATTCTGCGGTACTATTCGAAAACTATTTGGCTAAACTACTTCTGTGTGGAGCTCCATTTTTTCGGACAAGTTGAAATTTTGTAGCAAATCTTGATTCATTACAGACCTTTGCAAAATTGGCCAGCATTGCAAATTGTTAAATCTAGCATACTTAAACCGCTCCGCTCCTTGAGTAGCCGCCCTTCCATTTTTACATGTTGAAGTAGACGGAAAATATATATTTTTAAAATTCTGAAATGTAACTTTAAATCAGACCTGCATAAATTTAATAACCACATATTTGTATAGACATAAGTGGATTCTCTGTCGAGACACATTATTGTCAGAATGTTTTGAGCCCAACCAAGTGAGTGAGTCATTAAATGTCTCTTCTCAGCCAAATCTGAGGTATAACATTCCCCTGTTTTTCTTGCATTCTGATTGTTTCTTCATTTCTAAAAAAGACATGCGAACAGTGTATCTCACTGTAGAAAAGGCTCACAGAATTTGCACAAGACGGGAGGGAGGAGACGAAGATGCCAGAGATGTGGAAGCTTTGCAAACACAAATACAGAAGGAATTATAAAAACAACGGGATTAAAACTCGAGATTTTTTTTGCTATCTCAATGCAATTCAATTCAATCCCCATCCCCATAACATTATTCTGTCAGCAATACTTTTTCATATCATTGACTCAGCCTGCACTTGGTGTAAGTATTTATTTATATTTGCAGGAAATGACTACATGCAAAAGCAAACTGCTCAAATTCGCCCTCCTAAGTATTCAAATCTCCGGGTGGGTTATGTGGATGTTATTGGTGCCAATATATAATACTGGCTGAGCTGAACATGGTAATAACCTTAGTTTCTAAAATACGTGCAACTAGAACTATTCGGATATACATATTATGCATTGCATGCATTGTACTTGGGGAGGAGGAACCGAGGGACGGGATGTTGTGCAAAATAAATGAAGAAAAATTGTATTGTGAGTAACTGAGTAATGCACCACGCCACCAAAATCAACGCGTTGGTAACAGGAATTGAGTCAGAGTTAAGTCTGACTGTGCGAATAAACCACAAAACGCAGGCAGGGTCCCCATGATTCACCCGGTCCTGGTATTGCATGGCGTGGCATATTTTACTTGTTTGATTGCTACAACAAAACGCCCAAAGACCAAAAATGGTCAGATACTCCATTTGCAAAACGGTTTTTAGTCATAGACAACTCTCCGATATAATGATTTCAGTTCTTAATGAAATGTTGGGTGAAAACTTTTAATTTAAAATCAGTTTAAATTTAGAACACATAATTCTTTTTAGACGGATGGAAACAATTATTTCGCAGGATTAGATCAGGTTGAGTTTCCAAGCCCACTCCGGAAAATTGAAATCGACATATCCGACATAACATAAAAGTAAAGTATCTAGATAATGGACGCATCACTAGAAGAATACCGATGTTGTGCTAAGCGCCAAAATAAGAGATCTGGTCATTGCCTTCTTTACAGAAGAGTCCACTCTGTATTTCCCGAGGGAGAGTGTATGTAACTGCAGTTTGCGAATTTTTAACGCTCCGCAAATAAAAAATTTACTGATCCCAGACTGACTGCCCTCGCAACAAAAATTGACCATAAAAACACGCACTTTCCTCCACCAACCACCCTATCACCTAAAAGATTTATAAGTAATAAATACAATTTTTTCCAGGGCTCAAATTGCACATAAAAATCCTGGTGAAAGAGCTGAACAAAGGTTGCAAACATAATCATTCAACGATAAAATCAATCAATACTTTCTCTAATGTTCATGAATATTTGTATCTAATACTAAGCTACACATAAGTGGCTGCAGCATCTAAACCAAGGCGTTTGTTAATATTCAGTAAACAAAATGTTAATATTATACCAGGAAGAAATTGGTTTGATTGCTATTGGTGCGTGCACTCCGATGATGACTAAATATGCGGTTAGAAGAAAAAGAACAATCTGCATAAGTGTAAGTGTGATTTGATGGGTTGGCATTGGTTTCTTTGTAACTGCATATACGGGACAGGGCATAAAATAAATGGCGAAAATAAGGTGCCACACTCATAAATCCACGCCATGGCCTCTGAGACCATTATAATTATCGCACCACGGGTTGTGACTATATCCTTCCATGTACATTTACTCTGTAACAGGAATTGAATTCGTTTCGTACACAGGTGAGAAAATGTATTTATTTTTTAAAACACAATAAGTCAATTTCAATACCCACCGGAAAAAAGGTAAGTCAACCAACTAAACTTTGGTCGTGAGCAATTCATGGGTCAGGGAGTGCACGGACACCTACTCGATAGACTCCTTGTTTTCTAGTTCTGCACTGTTAATTTGCAACACTTGACTTGTTTCAAGTAGTCCCTTTGTTTTTTGCTGCCCTGTTCCTGTTTCACCTGTAATTTATAGTGTAATAGTAATGCATTGGAGTAAATATCATGTGCAATTCGAATTTTCTGCGAGGCTGGCTACTCACTAACTAACTACGTCTCGGATAAAAATGTTAAAATTGCATCAAAACCAGTATTTATTATTGTTTACTTTGTTTTTCTGCCCTTTCCCAATGCAGTGGAGGAATTGGATAAATTTTAATAAACCTGTCTAAAAGATAGGATCCGAAGTCAAGTTAATTATACCTTTTCTGCTTGTTACTGTATCTGATCCGCTCCTGGTCTGGGACTGGCCATTGTTTCAGTTTCCTTGTTATATTGTACGCACAGCCCAACACCGATATGATACGTCATCTCATGTACTCTTAATTAAAATGAGTCCAAATTAAGATAAACCCGTCCTGTTTCACATGGTTTACGCTAACGGGAAGGCTACAGTGTTGGTTGTACTATACTCGTAAAATAAAAAATAAATTAAATAAATAAAAACAAAAAGAGTTGTGTGTGCATATCGAGTATTTTTTGAGGAAGGGTGTAGCCGCAGTCCCTCCCTTCGATCCCTGCGGCTTGGATGCATTCAGAATTTTATAAAGTTTAAAAAGGAATGATTATAAAAGGGAAGGACCCGAATTAATATTCACGACTAAATATAATAAATGAGGGAGGAATTTGTCGGTAAAATTATTCCTTATCACGTATCACATCAGCTTTCATTTCATGATGCATGACGCTATGTTTTCCTTGATGTGTTTATATTTATGCCAAAATATATATAAATGCATGTCTCCAAAAAATTTCGGACGCGTTGTTAGTGCATAAATGGTAAAAATGACGCTGTGTACAAAGCTGTCTTAATTAAATTTATTAAAACATTTCAAATACGGCATTTCTTCAACATGTAAGAAATTGATTATTTCTTTACTCGTATAATTTAAGCACAAAAATTTATCCGGTTAATTCCTTTCCCTGCAATTTGACGACCAATCTGCTCACTGCGAATCGTAAAAAGTTACTTCACGCAAACTTGCAATTCGCATGTTATGTTGTTAGTCCCCTACTTGGACTATTTTTCCCAGTTTGCGATTGCTTTATATTAAGATTCAATAAGTGGCCAGTTTTAGTTAGGCCTAGGTTGCAAAGTCCCCCTCTTGAAAGTTGCACAAACGACACGTCATTAAAACTTATGCTGAATCATTTCCATTTCCCATAAACAGTTTGCTACTCGTCATTGTTTTGATCGTAATCGGCCTGCCTACCCTATTCATACCCCTTTCTATTTATCAAAGGATATTTTAGGCTAAGCGAAACGGATGGTGGTAAAGGAAACATATAAATTTTTTGCATAATTGTGTTAATTTCAGATGGATCTGGCAATTTTTTCAAAGTACAGTATCCGGAAAAGTCTTTGGCATTCAACTCAACGCAGTGTAATGAATTTTCGCATTTTGCGTTAACTATAAACCGATGGAATCTGGGATTAAACCCATTAGTCACAAAGAAATAATGAAACTGCGTAATGCGTGATTCACAGTCATGGATTATCATAACTAAATAACTTCCAGTATGTAAATCTGCCGAGCCTAGAAAGTCAAATACATATTGGCGAGAAAAGATTTTGTTAAATCGCTATATTTTGCAAAAAAATACTTGTCAACTGTTGGACATCTCAGGTTGCTACAATCTCAAAGCCCAAGTCATCCATCTTAAAACTATAGTTTTGTCAATTTGATTTTAACTGTTAATATACGCATCTCGTTTACATATTATTGCAAAGTATCATTTAAGCTTAAGTAAATGACTAAAATCCTCATAAATGTCACAGTGTTATTACAACAAGCGGAAGATAAAACTAGGACGAAGAAAATAATTTTTTACACTAATATACAGCCAAGGTGCCTGAACGTCTCCTGTGCATAAAGTCATTTAACAATAACAAGAACATTTGTGTCTTACTTACTTGCATGCTCATATGCATAGGATGTCAATCTCAAGAAACTCGTGTCTGGTTAATAAAAAACACACTTATCACCCACCACTTGTAAGATGAAGCCATTGCCAAAATTGTGTATCCCAACCCAACAAGCTTTACATAGATTAGTACCAGTTGCAACTTGAGAGTGCAAAATTATCTTAAATGTTTGTATTGGGTTACATGGTTGAATGAAGTAGACGGCACGGCGTTATGGCTTATTAACTGCAGACGCCACTTTTGGGGATTTTTGTACGTCTGTCTGTCCGTTAAAGTGTCAAAGTAGTGCTCGGGATAGCTTTGTTATCTAATTTTGAGCGAGTTCGAGTTAGGAATTGTTATCAATAATTTTTTTTGATATTTTTTTCCACAAGTCATTTTGCATTTAAAAACATCAACCTCCTCTCTCCCCAACACGCATCGAGGGTCAAATGGCTGATATCTGTTCTTAAAGAATTTGTTTCTATTTACTAAGTGTCCAATTAACCCACCAGAAGAGAAGAGATCCAGACGAGAGTCTAGTCAAGACCCACGGTGTCGATCTTTATGATTGTTAAATTCATGTCACTCAATATTCCATGTGCTGTATGTACTTGTAACTACCTGCATCAATGATCTAATTTATTTTATTGACTTTGAAACTGGACTCTGGGCAATCTGTACAACAAAACAACGCGAAAGAGAAACTGTGTCAAATTGCTTGCAAATTAAGTCGGGCATGACCACCTATTTCCCTACACAGCTTATCAACCGCTGGATGGTGGACAAGTTTTTAGCAATGTGTACTTGATGTACTTAATTTTGTTGTGTCATCATTGAATTGTATTGGTTGGGGAGAATGCCAGAAACAAGAATAAATGAGTGGGACGCTGTGTAAGGTATGTGATGAAGTCATATTTATGGTATTTTGTCTGGCTTCATTTATTAGGAACAGGGTGGCAGACTTAGACAGACGAACCGTCGGGATGATAAGTTTCCTCCGTCTACTGATAACCATACCAATCCGTCCATTGTCCTCTTCCTTCGTTGGGTTCATGTAGTACACAAAACGACGAGGACAACTCCGATAATACATTTTGTTTGCATACTCGCAATTTGAACAACATTCTCCGCTCTGTGACCCACTTTACGTTGATGTGGTTCGAACAATCTTGTATCATTATTCTTTCCTTGTTTCTTTTTCCATGATTAGAATGGGGCGTTCATTTTCATTACTAAACAAAATGCTTGTTCATTGGGATCTTTGTAGCTTGAAATTATCGTCAGTTCTAATTTTGAGTTGGATGAAATGCATGAAAATATTTTAATCATGCAAACTCTTTGGAATCTTAGTGATATGAGAATTGAAAATTTTTGATAAAAATTATTGCTACCAAGTTTTCATCAACGTAACAATCCCGATTCCAGTTGAGTTGTTTATGAGTTTTAAGAATTCTAATTTCCAAAAATAACAAAGAACTCCTCATGAATTTGATTGTCAATAATTTTAGTTCAACATGTTAATTAAGAGCAAACAATTGAGCGGCCATCTCTAATTTATTTTCAAAACATGTTTCACCATTCTCATCACATTCTTCACGGGCCAATTAGTAATAATTCATTGAAGCATTCATTCATTGGAAACATAATTAAGTAGCTGATTAAAATTAGTCCTAAAGATTTAAAGCTTTTGATTACGAGTACAAGAAGATGTGCCCCTTACCCAGTGATGGATAAGTAATTTAGGTCTTAATTCTCATCTTGACTGTTCACCGTCAAAGTCATAAACGTGACTGGAAC
Organism: Folsomia manolachei; assembly: GCA_036491905.1. NCBI lineage: Eukaryota > Metazoa > Arthropoda > Collembola > Entomobryomorpha > Isotomidae > Folsomia > Folsomia manolachei. The sequence continues at coordinate 10,835 of JAAXNX010001445.1, read as the reverse complement.
TAGCTCCAAGAAGCCACGGTCCTTAATATTAAAATTTTATCCTACTAAATAATTTCTAACTGATAATTAATTAATAAGTCAAGCATAAGTTCATTCCATTTTTATACATTATTTTAAATTACTTTATTCCTAAACTATTCTAATCTAGTCTATTTTCTAAACCTGTAGAAGCAGTCGTGGTGGATCAGATACAACATTTTCAGTTCCATGCTCCAATTAAAATTCATTTGTAAAGTAAATGACAAATAGCCCTTCCCCTATTTACTGTTCGCGGTAGGTTTGCACAAATCAAGCTGTCCAGTCATATAATTTTCGTCCAGAATGGCCGTCACGATGCTGTGATGCTGTCCATATAATGCTTTTATGGGCATTAGCCTTATTGCAAAACCGCATTCGCATAACACATCTGCCAAGGAGTCAAACCTGCGGATTTAAATATTTAATTTAAATATTTTTGAATAATTTCATTTTCTTCACATTTACATGAAATTTGGACTCACGCATAATCACTCCTGTCATCACTTGCAACTATTTCATACACAATATCCAGTCCAATGGAAGTATACAGATTGCGTAGAAGAACAGATTCATGTAATGAATTTACCACATTGTTCAATGGAGAGGGTCGAACTTCAATAGATTCCCATTTGTGAATTACCGGATCCCAATAAAGTTCTTGGTTGTAGTCATCCAGTGGAATGTTGGACGCTTTTGAAGACTTCCATGCATAGTATATTGGCATTTGCTGAAATTATGAAAAAATGAGTGTTATATATTTGACTTTAGCCACAAATTCGCATAAACTTACCAGATTCCAAGCACTCATATAACGTCGGAACGTGTCAGAAGCATCACTCGACCATTTCCTTCCTCCAGTAGGTACTAACATTGGGCTGTCTAAATGCATTCGGAAAGCAAAACCTGGAATTCTTGCAAAATACGAGGGAAGGTGGCGACATAATGTATATTTAACAGAAATGTCGGATCCATAGTCCACAAGAATGACCTGAAAGAATTAAATTTAGTCAAATTAGAAACTTTCATATAGATATCGTATTTTGGCAAGATTACACAATGCAAATGTACCTTTAAGATTTTGACCCCAGGAAGAACATGACGAATCACAGCTCGGACATATACGGGTTCTCGATAGCGATCTACTTGGACCAGACAAGCTATTGGAAGACCTGCGACACAGTCTTCAAATGGAATTGCCTCATTTCCCTCCACCACGAAAGCCAAGGCACATTCCATTTCCCTCAGCTCATCCACATGATTTTCCAATTGGACATAAAGTGTGCTAGGACAGAGTATGTGAGAAAATCGGACTTGGCACAACCCTCGCTTATAAATGTCGGGAAGATGTTGAAAGTTGTCTGCAAAGATTTAAGAAATATGCAATTTAAAACAAGTTTATTTATATATTTCAGACTATTTCTTACCTGTCGGAGACGCCTGTCGATTCATCATGTCCGGCACAAATTCGTAGGATGCATCAATCGGTCCTTCCGCAATGACTGTTTCTCTCATGATTTCTGCTTTCACCATCAGTTTCTTCAACTCCATTTTAATTGCTTCTGAAGTTGCAGGCTTTTTGGGTCCTTTAGCTCCCGGCGTGGTCAGAACAGATTCGGGTTGGGTTTCATATGATTTCAGGTCAAAGCTGCCAATTGATCCACCTCCGACTTCTAAGAGCTCTTCATACCCACCACTAAAAAAATGTTAAAATTAAAACAAAACAGCCAACAAACTTAAATTCAAACCTATCAATTCAAGCTATAAAATCTTACAGAGGTCCTGTAAGCTCTGCAAATCCAGCTCGAACAAGTTCTCCCTGAACTGTGACCCTCGTATTTCGTTGAATCATGCAAACCCCGTTGTATTCCACATGTTCAGGAAATCCTTCCGGAAATTTTACTGAGGTTCTTGCAACTACCACAGTCTGAAAAGTTTTACCCTCGACCAATTCCTTGAAAAACTTGCAAGCCTCTGGAGACCAAAATTGTGCATTATCCTTTGGTTGAATATTTAGCAAATGAGTTGGGAAGGATTGTGCAGTCCATATCTTTATAGTAAGCACATAAAAAAAGTTAAGGCACTCACAATCAATTAGTATACATTTGTTTTGCATGTTTAAGAATATGCAAACTTACAGCAAATTCTGGACTAAGTTCCATAAACGAACTTTTTGGCACAATTCTAAACTCGTTATGCTCATAAAGGTAGACTTCTGCTCGTTGAGTCTTTGTGTCGTATTTCATCACACGTACTCGCTCCCATTGCTCGGTATTCGAATCCAGATAAGCATAGCAGCGATACTTTAATAAGTTTGTTGTTTTCTGGAAGGTTACATAATCGTATGAGTTATCCAATTCTATTAATCAAAGTGCATAAATAATTACTAAATAAATATACGCACCACTTCCAAGCATTCCAAGTTATTGTCTGGATTATTCTTGTAAAAGTGTTGCATTGCCTGCCTCCAATCTGTGTATCCACGACAGGGTCGGTTCCAGTCAAACTCGGTGAAAAACATGTAGGGAGAGATGACCTTGCAAACTCTTAAGTTTCGTACTTGACGGGTTGCATGCTCTCGGTAGCGTTTGACGTCGACGTCAATGTTAGGATGTAACTATGAATTGGTCAAAAAAAAGTTATGAGTAAAATGAATTGACCTCAGCCATTTCTCGCAGCTCTCCTAGAAATAAAAATCTTACCAATTTGGCTGTGTCAATCCCCCCTTCGACAGGATTCATTGGTTCATGAAATATGACGGGGCTATCTTTATCCGTGGTGGTGGTGACCCGAAGCCACCCGTGACCCTTCAACTTGGCCATAGCCATGATGAGAACGTATTAATTTACTGAAATCCAAAATCTATTCAAAGTAAAAATTTATCAAGTCATACAAAGGCAGAACTTGTGTCGTGGAAGACAGGATGAACACTGGCTTTGAATTTAGATGACAGTGGGAGAAAGGTCATGGCATGATATGCAAACTTATCGAATGTAAGAGAAACGTAGGAGTGGATAGTAAAACAGAAATTTGCGAATAGTGAAAACCTACACTTGAATCTGCAGAATGTTGGAATAACCAACAAAATTATGTATGCAATGAAGAGACAAGACAATAATTTCCAAGAAATGCAAACGAGATTGAGATATCTAATCTTTTAAAATATGCATATTTATTATTTCTTTTCTTCTTTTATATTGGTATCTTTTACTTTGTCGCACGAGTGAGTCATAAGAACTAAGTCGGAAACGATAAAAATAGATAATATTCAAAATGAACGGTGAATAAATTGATGGATGGTGGTAGCATGACTAAACAACCGAAAGTTCAGTAATGTGATCTGGTCCCTGGCCAGTTTCGAACCGCTCCCACATCTTTTTATACAGGCGTTCCAGGTCGGCAGCATAGTTAGCAGCATCAAACAATGTCGAGTCCATCCTGCCCTGCCACACTTTGGCTCTGATTCCTTTTAAACTGAAAAATATGAAGGAGAGGGAAAATGTCATTGTTGTTCTGGCCTTGTCCAAATACAATTTATACGCAGTATAGCGTGTCGAACATCACACATAAAAAAAAACGAAAAAGTTGAAACTTACAATTCACGATCTGTACCCAGTCGCACAGCGATTTCTTCATATTCGTCCCTTGATTTCGCCACCAGTTCAGGAACACCCAAACATGTCAACTGCGATGCAGCAACACGCGACGCAAGGCTATCCAGTGGTAAAGTAACAACCGGAGTTCCTGCCCACAGGACGTCCATTGATGTGGTATGCCCGTTGCACAGTGGCGTGTCCAAACAAATATCAACCAGTTGACCTCTTCTTACATGTTCTTCTTTCGCCGCAACGTTACTAAAAATAATTTTTCCAGGTGGCAAGCCCCAGGCTGCAGCCGTGGCAAGAATATTGGTTTCTCCAACCGCAGGAAATCGTAACAGCCACAATACGCCGTTGGGAACTCGTTTTAAGATCTGCAAATAATCATATAGATGACAACTCAAATCATAGTCGCCCCAGTCGGGGCTACTTTGCTTTTTTTTAGTAACAAAAAGTATACTTACATTTACCCACACCCTGAGTGTAGGTGGGTCAATTTTGTACAATTGATTAAAATTGCAATACACTATTGCGTCCTCGGGTAAATTATATTGTACTCGAGTGGTCACAAGAATACTCTGTGGTACTTCCTCTCCAGTGGCTGCTTTGTTGTTTGTCTGAGGCGTTGCAAGACCATTTTGAAGAATGAGTCCGTTGACGGTTGTGTGCACATGTCCAGATCGGATCATATTCTGTAAAATTTATTAAAACATGTTCTTTTAATCACTCACTATGATAGATGAGCTAAGTATTAAAACGTATATGGTGAAAACTTACGTCAATCGCTGTAGAATTACAATTCTGCAACTCCGCTACCTTCAAGGAGATAGACACTGATGTGGTTGTCGTACTGTTGACAGATGAAGTCACCTGAACGATTTCTTTAAATTCTCTAACATCGGCATGCCGTAAAACTGGGCTTAAATCCGGAGCATTAATCACTGTCACATTGTCGGCAGGCACGCCATTCTGTAAAATCATGCATCATTCCAATAAGTAAAGCAGAGTTGCCCTCAGGGACTTTAGGGAAATAAGTCTGTAATGAAACTCACCCTGCCGTCAGACTGTCCCACCACAACGCGCTCCGTAAGATGAGGAAACATCTGTTTATGATCTCCGATAAAATATGTGAAGGGCATATAAGCAAATTTTTCGCTATAATGACTCTGGAATTCGATTGGCGACGTAGTTTTGTCCGTAATGATGTAGTCCATATAATTAGCACCGCTAGTTCCTGGATATCCCAACCACATCACTTGAATAGGTGCGGGCCTCAAAGCAAAAATTTCATTTCTTGCCCCTTTTGTGTAACCATTCATGTTGACCAACACATGAATTCCATCTTCGTGAATTTTATCTGCTGCTTTTCCATTACACAGAACCTAATAGAACACATTTCATTTATCTAAACTCCAATTTCATTTTGTAAAAAAATCTTTAAATTTCTTTAATTTTTTTTACCCCAGACAAATCAACGAAGTGTTCTGTCTTTGTAGTAATATTCGTCCGGAATGTAGTTCCATCATCTGGACTAAGTGCATAGCAAAATATTTCGACATTCTCCCGACGATGGAAACCAGGAATCGACTGCATCAAATGAGAAGTTGGATGGTTTCCAAAATCCGATGAAACGTAACCAATACGTAGTCGCGCTCCCCCTCTCACACTGAGAGCATTGGGGTAAGGATAAGGCAACTTGTGCAACACAGTTACCTGTTACATGAACAACTCTTTAATTTTCAAAATCTAGATGAATACGCCAATAGCTGTCAAACTGCATGATTTATTTCTAACCTTTTCAGCACACATCAAAGCATGTTTCCCAGCAATTAATTTGCGTTGTTCGTGAGTCAGTGGGTAAAGCATTGAATGATGTGGATGGACAGATGGGAGACGATTTTTTTCTAATTGCTCAGCCACAATTTTAACCTGCACGAGTAAATTACGTAGAAATACATGTAAGGAAAAGCATTAAAAACAGAATTCGATAGTTTTAATAGTCAAAAGCAATTACCAATTTCTCCATTCTCTCCTCGTAATCTGACCAATCACAAATAATTTGCAAACAATGTACCAAGTTGCAGTATGCGTCTGGGAAGTCGGGTTTTAACTTCAGTGCCGTCCGATAAGACTGAATGGCTTCGGGAATATTACTGAAACATAAATTACCCACGTTAAAATTATTGTACAATTTCCCAAACAGTTCACAACTACTTCTATAATTAGCCAGTTGCAAGTTGTCCTAAATTTGTTTAAGTTTTAAAAGCGTCAGTCTGCGGCTGAAGCCGTGCCCCCCTTTCTCACCTTCTCCGAAGCTTAGCTTCCTTCAACTTCAATGTTGCCCTTCTCACAATTTCCTCGGCCAGCACCGCAGCCAAGTCTGCGCTAATCATAAAACCCTTCGACGTCACTTCAACTCCGTCCGAAGTATCCGAAGACAGAACAACTCCCACTGCCGGTGGCATTTTCGCTATCTGATACTCTTGTTATTTTTTGTATCCACTCAAAGCAAACTATTGCAAACAGAATGGTAATTCACGTGAGGACGGTTCAGTCATTCAATGTTCAAGTGAATCAGCTGGCTCATGCATGGGGGACACTCAACCAACCAACTGAAAATAGATGAGTGGTTGTGTGTCCTATTCCCGGATATTGCTGAACAATAGAATTTGTCTTCCCTTTTTTTCGAAGACGAATTTTAACATTGAATGACAACAAACCTAGCCGAACCTTCTCTCAGCCTGAGAGTCTCAGGAGGTGAAGTACCAGAAAATAACGCGGTGGCACAAAATTCAATTAACTTTTATTTCGCGGGTCGTCGGGTAACTTGCCATAAATTAACACTCGGACGCAACTGGCATATTATAGAAGAGAACGGAGATGCATAATAGACAAAAGGAAAGGATGCTAGATTCATAAAATATTTACCCAGAATCTTTATGAATAGACGCCAGATTCGAGTGAGCATCCGCGAATGCAGGATTAATTTGAATGGCTCTTTGATAGCATGTTAGCGCTCCACTTATATCCTGCATTTCCTTCAACGTGTTGCCCATATTGGAGTAAGCATCTGCAAATGTAGGTTGAATTCGAATTGCTTCCTTGTAATGCATCAGCGCTTCCGCCAATTTCCCTTGTTGTTGTAAAACTGAAGCCAGATTCGAATGAGCAGCCGCAAATTCTGGAAAAACTTCCAGGGCTTTGTTGTAAAGAGCAGTTGCTTCCTCGATAAATCCTTGTTCTCGTTTAATATTCGCCAAATTGTTAAGAGAATCTGCGTGTGTCGGACATAGTCGAAGTGCGGTGTTGTAACACTCTTCTGCCTCCTTGACCAAGCCCTTCTCTTTTAATGCGTTGGCCAAATTACAATAGGCATCAGGGAAGTTTGCTTGCAGCTCAATGGCTTTTTTGTATGTTTCAATAGCCAAGTCAGTAAACCTGTAGAGTAATAATGAAAGACATTGGTGCCTGGATTTAAATAAGCAATTCCAAATGTAACGTACCCCTGTTCATAATACACACACGCAAGATTTCCATGAACAACAGCGTTGTTTGGACTCAAGTTGAGAGCCCTCAAGTATGCAGCCACGGCTCTGTAATTACAAGTAATGTTTGGCGTTAAGAATAATTATTTTGAATACAAGTGTTGATAACGCCACGCCATGCCCAACATAATTTAGACTACATACTAGAAAAGTAACTTAATATTTAGTACCTATCAAATATCCGTGCTTCTTTTAACACATTGCCAAGATTGATGTAGGCATCCAAAAAATTGGGATCCAAAGTCACAGCCTTCTCGAAATGATGTAAGGCCAGCCATATTTCTCCCAGAGCATTGAACACACAGCCAAGATTGCTCCATGCGACAGCAAAGTCTGGTCTTGTCTCGATGGCTTTCAGGTAGCAGGCCTTGAGTTGTGAAAACGAGTTGTGAAGAAGGGAACATTTTTTTGGTAATCAAAAAGGGGAGGTTCAGTTAAGTGGAGGTAAATGTATGAGGAAAGGGTGTGGTGACAATAATTTTGATGAAAGAGGAATAGGAGTAAATCAAAGAAAAATGAATTAGCTCAACCCATCATACATGTAGGCATTGTTGCAATTTATAATCAACTAATTCAAAAATAAAATAACGCGTTTTGAAAATCAATATTTTTTTAAAAATTCTTATGAACAGCCCAAATCATTTTCATTGCTTCCCAGCGATATGCATTATAATAGCGCAGCGCATATATTACATCCCTCCTCTTTTAATACTGTCTGATATTGATATTGATTATAATAGCGCGACTACTTGATGAGCTGAGTATTGTATGTTCTTATTCTTGGCGCAAATCAATGCGGAGCGCAGCGCAATCCCTACGATAAGAGTTGAGCGCACAACCCTACGACAGCATAAGTTCAATTAGAATTGCAGCGCAGTGCGAGGATCCTGAAAATTAGCAAAAGGAGCGCACAAGGCAGTGTTTAATAAAACAAGAGCAGCGCAGCGCGAGTTGTGGGTCTTCAATTTTTGCTTGCTGAGGTCAATCTTTGCGTTGGGGAGGCTGTGTAGATGCGAGCGCAGCGCGATTGAACGGGATAAAAGGATTTTGTGGAGGAATTAAAGGAAGGAAAAATATACATTTTTGGAGAGGGTTTAACTAAGAGAAATCAGAAAGAATTAAGGGAGCAAGGAGTCTCAAGTGGAATCAGGGTAAATTATTGCTAATTAACAAACCTCATGTCCACGATCAAATTCATACGGCTTTTTAAAAATCTACCATTGCCATTACTAGATAAACTAACTATTGAGTACTAAATAATTCTCAATTTTCCAGGAATAAAGTGGACATAAGGTGGGCAAATTGACAGACTAAAAATGTCGAAAACTTTTGAGTGTAATAATTGTAATTACCATGTACAAACTAAGATTGGACAACAATGCTCTAAGATCAACATGTTGATTGGATAGAGGATGGATAGGGAGAAGGTTGCCGTTGTTTGCGAGTTTCCATATTGGAGCGAAAGGTGAACACCATGCGATACAGGATGTGTCGTGGAGCAAATTCCTGAGATCCAACGAGGAAGATGATTCTGACCGCAAGAAGACAGGAGCGCACGAGGACTAGGTAGTACAAGTCAAGGATGGCCTACCTACCTCCTAACTTACCCGAACAATCACAAAAATGAAATGTGTCATTAGTATAAAAGTAAACTCCTTCTTTCTTTTTCATCCCAGCAATACGAGAGTATAAGGTCAATCAAAGCACCTAACAACTATATAACATTTGCCGATGGGCCCAAGATGATCCCTGAGTGAGATGAAATGGAAAACACCGTCAACATTGAGCCCCTTCAACTCCAGGGGTCATCTTGGTCCAAGGAACAAAATGTGAAGGAAAGCGAAGTAATGGATCCCACGAACCTCCTTCCGTGTCTTCCGAATGGGCTGGGCCGATTTTTCCCTAACCAACAATCTAACACTGGATTTAACCCCAGCTAACATCATCAATTGTCAAAATCAGCAACTATTTTTTATAAAATGATTTTGGCACGATTCAATGAACTAGGGTCAACGCGAGCGCGTATGCATGTGGGTTGCTACTGCATAATTTTGGTCCTCGCGAAGAGCAGCGCGCGCGATCTTAGGTCCACATCGACTTAAGAATGGAAGGAAAGTGCAAAAACAAGTACCAAACACAGTATATGATTTTTGGCCAAGCTGTACAAATTCAAAATCTTGTAAAAAGTTTACATAATAGACAATATGCTTGAATATTGCTGGCTTGGTTCCAAACACAGTATATGATTTTTGGCCAAGCTGTACAAATTCAAAATCTTGTAAAAAGTTTACATAATAGACAATATGCTTGAATATTGCTGGCTTGATCAATAACCATAACTAGCAACCAGGAAATAGAATGCGGCCATATATATTAACAACAAAAAGCAATTATTCCAAAAATGTAGGTCCTCTCCGTGGTTGTGTCCGTCCTTGTCTAGTCCTTGACCGAGACGCCAACATCAGCGAAGGATGGCTCCAACATCAGCGACGGCAGTGGCTGTGGCGCAGCGCGTAATGCATTGAAGTTGGCGATTAGTTTGTGCGCAATGATGGTAACACTAAACGTTCAACCCACAGCAAATATGCACGTGACTAATCATCAAACTCGAGGTGGAATGAAAAGAACTAATCGTACAATGGCCTAGATGAGCCCATTTGGAATCAACAACGGAGCAGATTCAGAATGACTGAGCAGAAACGAACTCGACAACACCATGTATGTAACTTCGGTAAGAAACAATGATAGAATACACATTACTTCAGTTTCCTCTGGTCTAATCGATAAATTGTCGCAAAATTTATAAGTCTGTCATTTTTTGCTACAGTAGGTTATAACTTACACAGAACCCACATGTGCAAGGCTAATTTGTTTTTTGTGTAGTCAGCTAATTCCCTCGAATTGCAAATTCATCTGAAGTTAAACATTTTTTTTAATTACCTTGGCCTCGTCCAGACGCCCTAGAGCCTTCAACAAGTTTCCTAAATCACTCCGCACGCAATACAGTTCCTAAAACAAAATATTCCGTGTTTAGAAACTTGAGGTGTACTCCCCTGGCATCAAATTCTCACAATATTGTATTATTTAATACAATAAAAATAGCCACGTACTGGATTATACTGCAGCGCCGTAACGTAAGCTTGGACAGCCTGTTCCATTTCTCCGGCAGCGACCAAAGCGGCCGCGAGATTGATGTATCCGTCAATAAAGTCCGGCTTCAGACGAACAGCATGTCGATAATTTTCCAGAGCTTCTTGCAGCTGGCCTTTTTCTTTATAAACATTCCCCAGATTCGAATAGGCTTCCGCCAGTAGTGGATTTTGCTTAATGGCCAGTGTGCTGTACGAAGCAGACCTGTGGTGACCGCAAATTTTAGATTGTATGCAACCATTTTAAACAACTCTAACTTTTTTCAACCCAACAGCACTTACTTGTCTAATCGTCGACACTGAAAATGAATCGAGGACAACAGTAAAAGCACGGATGTATTCGTTGGCTCCTGTCGCCACAGCTGCATACAATGTCGTTCCGCATTCTCATAGTCTCCTGTCTGATATTCCCTATGAGCCAAATCCAGGAGACCTATAACAATGGAACATAAAACCAATAAGTAAACAACCTCAATTCGATTGACCTACAACAAGTTCAAATCAAATAAATAAATAAATCCCTCACC
>JAAXNX010001444.1:0-17870 GCA_036491905.1 Folsomia manolachei | reverse complement strand
AAAATCAACTTCGGTAATATACGCCCATTCATTATTAGTTGAATAAAACGAAGAAATTGAATTTAATGTTGGACAGCGGAAATATACAAATCTTTAATTTACAAACTCGAATGAAGTGTAAATTTTTGGTGACCTTAATGAAAAGGCGCTTTCAAGCATGTGAATGAAATGCATACCATTTGCAACATCCAAGTTTTATTGTTTTATTAACTTTATACATACCTCGCTGATTTTTTTTATCATCACACATTGACATTGTATATAAATAGCTAACATAAACTATGTGATGATCCATCAGCAACCTGATTTTTAAAGTGGCCAGGATTTGTGATAAAATACTCTATCCTACCATAATCATATCAAATATACAGTTAAAAGGTTATAGTTTAACGTTTGTTGGTTCATTTTCAATTCATGCTAAAAGAAATATATACTGTAATTAATTGCTTAATCAGTGATGCGAGCAATATTTGATTAGTTTGTCCTCAGCTGGTAATCGCCGTTTTGTGTGATGTAACGAACCCATGGTAAAGCTTGATAGCCACTCTTTTCAATAATTTTGAGATACCGAACCTGTCAAAAGCATTAAAGTAAAGGATGTTATTATTTATTACACAAGAATTTAATAGCTCAACATGCATGCGTAAAGCAAATACCTGAATTCCGGAAGTGGTGAAGTAGGGAATCTCAAATCTAACTTGAATTGGAGGTTTCCCTTCATTATCCTCTCCAACTACAGAAGGAAGACCAAAATGTGCCCTCATCAAGTACTCTTTACCCCCAGGGAATGATTTTATAGTCCAAATGATGGCGCTTTGCTCCGGAGCATATTTCACGGAACCAATTCCAGTTTTAAACTTTGGTGAATCTGCATCTCCTGGGACTGGAATGATTATTTCGACATTGTTTGCCGTTGACCTACGCTTGAATTGGGATTTTGCTTTGACCATGTATTCAACACGGCTATGAGCATGTCGTTCAATAACTGATTCAATCCAAATGAGCGGTTTCACCTAAATAATTTCAACACAAAAAAGTAGATTATTTTCAATGGTGTATTGTGCGGAGCTGGCCATATTTAATGACTTGTTAGATAATTATATAATTGAATGAAGATACTTACGTGGGTGTTAAGACGGTATGACATCAGTTCAAACTCCCCATCCGGTGGAATGAAAGATATCGTGCGATCCACTTCGAACCTTTGCAAATACACTCATTTCTTAACCAAGCTATTATACCTTCGTCAGAATATAAGTGTAATTTAGTGATTTTTACCTTGACAAACGAACACATTGGTGGAATTTAACATCCTCCAGCTCGACGGATTTAGACTTTCCACGCCCAGTACTCTCGAACAATACTTTATCATTAAGTCCAAGGCGCAATTCAGGCATTCCAGACAAATAAACTCGCATTTTGATAGCACCCACTATTTCACTGCGCAAAATGTGACCGTTTGCATTAGCCTATAAAACGTAAAATACCATAATTATTATTATCGCTAAGACGGAGAATTGAGTTTCAACATTGGAATCTATGTATTTCTTATCTTACAAGTAAATTCACAGACTCAATTACATCCAAAAATACTTCATTCTTTCTATACTTGATGCCTTCCGATCTCCATGAAACGGCATTGGTAACTGCCATTGGTGGCCGAGGAGCAACCTCAAGTTTATGACCTTCTTGAGTGATGTATCTGTAAAATAGAATTGGAAACAAGAAAAATTCCCCAATCAACGTCTGCATTATAAATCAATATGTAAGTAACATCCAACACTTACTCTTGCAAGATTTTGCTATCCGTAGTTTGAGGATATCCAAAATCCAAGAGCTCGTCCATTAATTCATAAATGATTACAAAGTTGTCACGAATACTTTCTTCTTCAAGTTCTTTAAAATACTCAATCATAACCTAAGAACCAATAAACAAAATTAATTACTGCACACGATCCTTCAATCCCAATGGTTTCTATTTTGTATTCCTTGTCTCACCTGGACCAATTTATGTAAAAAAGCAAAGACTAGGGCAATATTGGCATTCATTTTGCTGATGGAAACAATATACAAATTGTTATGCTTGATATAACCAAACGTTGCTTCATTGGTTTGTAGAATTGGCGTCAAGTTCCCCTCCTCCTCCTTATCCATTAGTAAAGGCATAAACTTGTCAATCACACCCATGTCAATGTCACCCCTATAATTTCGAGAGATCAGGACCTGGATCAGACACAAAAATGGATTCACAGATTAAGATTAAACAAACATTAAATATAACCGAACTCTACAAGAATAACCCCATTAATTACTTACCTTGCCCTTCACATCTAAAATGAAGATTGCGGACGAAGACATCTTGATAGATGGAATGTAGCCGGTGTTAATTAATTAACTTAAACTCTTCCACAAACAGAACTGCAACTCAGCAATAAAACCTTGTCCTCTAATTCCTTAAGTCTATTTCAAAACTAAGTCAGTTAAGTAACGTCTAAACTCGGACAAGAAGGCAATTTGTTTGGTTATCAAAAGTACAAATTATAAATTAGACAGGATTGGAGTCCATTCTGAGAGTCAGAGGGGTTTGGGTCCATATCTATTCCAATTTAGGGGAGGAATGTTTCTAAATATTTTTAATTAATTAAAATAATTTAGATTTCGGCACTTGTAAAGTTTTTCCCTTCTGTTGCATTTCTCCAAAAGAGCCAACACACAAATGATTCACCTGACATGAAATTACCAACCTGTGCCTTATTCCCTGGCTTTAGTCTCTCTTCTCTCCTCAGGTAGGACAAAGGTGTAATAAAATAAACCAAGTGATGCATAATTAGATAATTATTATTGTGCATGTGATGCATGGTTGGAGGAACAGGTAACATTTATTCTTTGGAAATGGTTTCGAAGCACAGAAGGGTCCGAGGTGGACAGATGGTTCTATTGGGAGGAGAAGAAATCTAAATTGTTGGTGTGGGAAAAGTAGATCATTTTTAGTTATAATTTTGCAGACGTATCCTTCATTAACATTGCACTGACATAACATAGCTTATCTATTTATCACGGGTTTACTCCTAATAATTAGGCACCCACATCCCACATCACAAATATAGATTGGTTTAATTCTGCCTGCGGCTGAATTTAATTTTGGCAATGTAGTGATTGAATGGTGAAAGGTTTAATAAATGTAACTACATTGCAACCGGTTACAGTAAAACAAGAAACTGTGACTGATCTTATCTTACAGGCTTAACAATTTGGAGTAAAAATATCTTTCATATTATGTATAACTTCAACATCGGAACGGAAAAGGAATGACTCTGTAATATCAACTAAATCACTGATAACTGTTGAGCTAAAATTTCAATGTGCGCAATTTCGAATGTATTGTGACATGCGGAAACATGCGTGTCTTTCTAATACTTAAAATGTACGGTAGATTCTACTCAATCTACTAGTTAAATTTGGCAGGTTAGGAACTAGAAAAATATTTAGTCCGCCTTCTTCGCTGGTTTTCTTGCTTGTTGTATCAATCCCGGAATGTCGGAATAGAGAATGGTTCCAGCAAAAACCAGTATCGTTCCCATCCAGTGGCTAACGGTGAACTCATTCCCAAAATAAAATATTGAGATGACCAAACTAATAAATTTCCGAAGGGTCACAACAAGTGTCACGGTAAGAGATGTACATTCTGTTGTCAGCACGTAGACAGAGTTTATACAGATCATTCTGGTAAAATGCAAAAGGAAATTATTAGGAGAGAACTCATATAAATCAAAAATCTTCCGCAATTATGGCCTACTCACTGTGTAAGTACATTTCCAACAATGTAAACCCAGACACAAGGAATCGGTACGCCAAAATATTCAATGGGCGCCGATTTATTAGCAATCCCAACATGTGCAATCAAATCCGTGATCATTAGAGCAAATCCAGGCAATGGTAGGCAATGCTGCATTAAAAAACCATAAGTTTTTCATAAATTATTTTGTTGGCAATTGAATTACCGTAAAAAACAAGGCTTCTCGAGGATGTTTTCCGTATTTTTTGTACAGTACTTCTTGGAACAGCCCCATGCGTGCCGATGTGAACAATGCAAATGTGAGTATGGTTATTCCTAAAATTAAATTCCCCATAAATAAAATAAATAAATTCTTCGAAAATACATTGCAAGTGAAGCAGGAAACCATATTAAGTAGTAGAACGTACCAACAGCCCACCAAAAGTAGTCCGAAAATCCGCCATCAATTGGGATAGTGCTCTTGCTCTAATTATAAAACACCACAAGAATCAGTATACTTCTCATTTATAACAAATTAAAATTACAATCTTCTCACTAACCTCCATATCCTTGCTAGACGCAATTGTACACACAGTTATCCCCACAGAGATCATTATGATTGAGAGATATTTCGTCATATTGTACCGTTTCCCCATAATAATCATGCCAAGAATCATATTAGCCATGAGAGATCCCTGCACACAATAATTCCAATGTATTACTATATTCCAACTAATTTAATCCCTTTAAAAAAACCTTACCGATCGAAATATAAGATGCAACGTCATCGAAATATTGAACGCAAACGCCATATTATTGGCTGTGCTCACAACGAAGAACAGTATTACCAGGACTAAATATTCACTACAATAATCATTGAAAAAGATTAAACTAACATTCATTCCAGACCCATAAGTTATGCACTTTACCGTAAAGGGACAGCCGCCGACTTTGTTCCACATCTCATAGTCACGATAAATCCTTCAATGGAAATTATCACGAACTGAGAAACATTAATCAAATTACCAGCACCGGGATCTTCCCTGCATTGTTACAAAAACAAACGAAATTAATACCAAAAACCTTTGACCCATTAAAAAGAAATCGTATATCACTTACTTTACCAACAGCTCGAGAAATATCACATTAACACAGCACCCCACCATAACCCCCAAAATTCCTAAAACTGCCTTCATTTTGATCTCCGAATCCTCAATACAGAAATGTGCTCTACTCAAAAATAGACAGTGTCCTACAGCTACCAATCCACTTTGACCTGAATCCCACTAAAAATTGAGCAATTTTGACGTTATATACAAATAAAAAACAAAGGGATTCCAAATTTAGTTGCCATTTCTCAGATTCAATCAAATTGAAAATTAAAAGAAACCGTGAGACAATTTAGTTGTCTTACCAAAAGAAGTGTGTCAATCTGCCGCTTTGTTGAGTTGGAGGAGCAAAAAAATTGCTCAGGTTCCCCATTCAGTCAGAGTACAAAATTAAGTGTGTTGAAATGTCGCATCAAATAATTTGACATTTTGTTGCATTTTATTGAATGAACTGCATTTCAGGTCCAACAAGGGTAGAAAAGTATAGGCCACATGCTGCAACATTTCTGTCAAAATGAAACTGGAATGAAATTGCATTTTCATTAATTACAAAAAATTTACATGGGTTTTGTACATGTAGGTAAATTATAATTCATAATTTGCACCTGTGCAAAATTCAAATTTATTCATTATATGCAAAGCCATGCAAATTTCTAGTCAAATCCAAATTAACTCCGCAAAAATCCTTTTGACAAAATGAACCACTTGCGGAAATCAAGATATGAAAAATAGCCCTAACCTAATACGGGTGAGGAAGTGGTAAGGAGGATAAATTTTGTGGATTCAATCAACCAAGGAAAGATTAGCTAGGTTTTGAATTGCTACCCAAACCCATTCAATTCCTTTTTTATTTGTTAAGTTTCCCAAGCTTGAGCGTGGATTAGGTAAATTCGAGGTTCAACCCTTAAAATTTAATAGAAATGAGAAAATTGGGTTTTAGAAAAAGAATTTGGAACTATGATGAACATTGTTGGGGTTGAATTCCATTTGGAGGGGATAAAGGATTTTTTAAAGTTAAGGAGTAGAAAGGAATTCAAGACTTTTTTCAATTGAACCAAAATTCGAGAGTCGACTCAAATTTAAGGACTAACATTTTAAATTGGAAATAAGCCTGAGAAATCAGCCAATTGGCGAGATTTGAATATGTAATTAATGGAAATTATTAGGTTGTCGGAGTGGTTTGGGAAATTTCGCCACTTGTATTCAGAGTTGACTGTCTAATGAACCAGAATAAGTTTCCAGAAAAAAATGTCTGGAAAGTTTTATATGCATAGACATACTAAAAATACCACGCGTCTTATTTTTACGTTTTTACATAAACATGGCCATTTAGAGTTTTTCTTAATTTTACATATTTAGTGGGAATAAGATGAATTAACATTAATAAAGGTGAAAATGAAAATACAGAAGTGAAATATTCATCCCTTCCTTGCAATGCTTAGCTTATGCTATACCTACACTTTATTGTTTAATAGTACCTGATTAGTACGCGTTTTACACTCAATTTCATGTTATTAATGCCATATAAACATAACAACGTCCCAAAAAACAATCTGACTAACCAGAGTCACGAAAAGAAAGTATTAAACAGAAAAGTTTTAGGAAAAAAACGAAAATGTTCAAGTGGATTTTACGAGTATTTTACGATTATCGTCTTATTCTGTATGTGCTTTGCTCAACGATATTTGTATATGTGTGTTTTTTTCAGTTTTCCTGACAAAAGCGTTGACAATACTTAAGAAATTTATACCATGAACACAGAACCTATGTGTTTACGATTATGATGCCATTTCTCCTTCACAAAGAAAATTAACGTAATTTAAAATTGTTGACAAACTAATGCCGATAAGTTTTGGATCAAAGAAAATCCCCTGTGGTACGCACTTGAGACATTCCCATTGTCATTCGTCTGTTGAATAAGGGTTACTACAGTTGTTGTCAATTGTCAATCTTAAATTGAGGCAATTGTAATTCTGATCCCATCCTCTCGTTGAATTCAAATTTAGACAGTTTACTGGATCTGGAAAAGACATTTCCTTCTCGGTTTTCCCTCTTGAGAACTTTCACTTTCTTCAGAATCTTTTTGGCAGTTCAACCCCACTAAAACTCATGCCTTTAGCCAATTCAGTTCAAGCAAGACCAAAAAACGTGCCAAAGCCAAGCCAATTTCGATTGTTAATGTTAATTTCCTCATTGATTTTGTATATGGTGTACATTCTTTTTTTTACTTATGCGTCGTAATTGTGGAATAATGGTCGTCATAATTGTTCTTCCTTCTTCCTAATACATTCATACCTTCAATCTCTAATTACCGTCTATTTACAATTTATTTATAAAAAATACATCTTCCAAGTTGGAAGTTGCAACAATAATTTTCTCATTATTCTATTTTTTAAGTAAAAAATTGAATACACCGACAGCCAAACCAGTAAACATCATTTATAGTAGAAATCGTGCAACTAACTTTGAATTTACTTAAAAGTAATATCTAATAAATCCCAATGGATATATCTCATTCAACAGCAAATAGTAAAGGTAAACCATCTTTGTTCAGAATATACTGATACACCACCGATGTTTGTGTACCTCGAACAACACAACGGTACCACCAATACAATCAAAAGTCTACCTATAAGACAATTTTTACAAACGCGAGGGGCTCTTTTCTTTTTGCTTTCTCCTTTTTCACTGCCTGGATGGTCTGTGTGATATAAAACTCATGCAGACGAATTTCCAGGATTCAGTCGAGTGCTACCAGCTCAGCACACAAGACGTAGAACTGAACGGATTTGTTCCTTCACTTTCTCTTACTTACCACCACAAAGTGCTACTCATTCCTCTCATCTAACTGACTATATTCCAGCAGATTTGACACTAAAAATAATTTAAGAAAAGTTTTCAAAATGTACACTAAAACCAAAATCTAACCTAGGGAATTCAAATCAGATTTGTTAAATTTGGATGGAAAGAGAGTTCGGGTGAGACTTAGAAGTGACGGGAGGAAGTGAAAGTGAGACTAAAATATTAACCTCCTTCAGTTTTTAGGTAGTTTGAAATTTGGTTATTCTAAAAACAAAATTATTTGGATTTGAAATAAAGTAAAGTGTTCTGAATAAGTCAACATTCTCTCAATTGAAACTTTTCCTGTGGTTTCCCTTCCTTGACACATCTCCATCCGTGTTTGTGAAATTTGGGACAAATGAGACAAGTAAGTCAGAATCTGGGATTTTCCTGGATGAACAAACTTGAACAGTAGTATATGTGTGGTATTGATAGAAAAGTGGCAGAATAAGTTTCTCAGTTTCTAACTTATTACATACTTTGTAGCAGGTTAATGTGAATGTGTTGTTTGCTAAAGTCCTGCATTATTTCTTATGTGTAGAAACTTGGAGGTAATTAGATTTGACAAGTTCTGCTTATTACACATATACATCTAATCTGTATCAAAGAATTTTTTTTAATTTCTCGAGTTTTATAAACTTTCGAACAGCAATTATTAAAGTCCAGTATTGTGAAAGTGTATTTGCTACCTGAAACTGCTACTTGGCAATTAAGAAAGTCCAGTAGAAGAAGATCAAAAGGAAAACATCGCAAAAAATCAGTAGGTTGGAAATTTGAAGACATTGTAATTGCATTAGTTACGAGATTTGATTGTATAACTCAAATTTTTTTTGCGATGAGTTATATACGTTGATTTTGGTTTTGATTACCCACACGCCGAGCAAAGTAAACCATTCATGAATTCCGGTAACAACTCTGTAAAAAAACCTCATTTAACGCAATGCTTTGCTTATACAAACTTCTGACACAGTTTACTTTATGTCGATAATCAATTACATATTTAGCATCGTGTTCAATCTTTTTGAAGTTGTAACTAACGGTTCATGTATGATCCAACCTACATATATGAACACATGCATGGAAATAATTGGAATTAATGCTTCCTTCATGTTTTCATTGTTATTTGTTTGCACATATGAAATTAATAGAACAACATGGAAAACATAAACTGAGTGAATTGCACAGCAACTCGTTTCATACGGAATAGAAGTGGAGCCCGTATAGGAGTTAAACTAAGCTAAAAAGTCCATTTTTTAGCTTGACATACATAAATGCGATATGGTATCAGTGAAAATACATTCCGACATTCCAACATTAGCTTTCCCTTCATACTGCCAGGAGAAACACGCAACTGACAGATTGTTAGTGGTGTAGTTACATTTGTAAAACTGCACAATTAATGTTCTACTGCTGTCCCAACGTCGACTTGGTTGTTCGGCCTACTTGTCATAAGAACAGATTTTTCATGCATTATGGAAATTAGAAAGCCGCTGGCATGCCGTATTATAGATGGCCCACTTGTTTCTGTTTTTGCCAAATATATTCAACGAATTAAAGTTTTTCTGTTGCAAGTTTCTTGGTTAATTTTACATCATTTAAGTCGCATGATATGCGTCCAGAACCTATTTTATTTTAAGTAGTGCTGTGATGGACTGGAATTCAGGTGGTAGGTTAGTATTGTTTCGTTTCTTTAGGCCTGAGTAACTTAAATATGCAGACGTACATAAATAATTTAAAATTTTCTGACATTTCATCCATAGCCATGGTCATGTCACAACTTCTATTATGCTGTCAAACGGAATGTAACACAATGAGTTGTGCTAACCAACTGGAACCAACCCAGTCCTTATTCAACCTTACTTAGAAAACTATGGCCTTAATCTCTGGAGACGGTAGGGTAGTAGACGAATGGAAATTATGTGCAAATCTCAATGATCTGAATCTCAACTAGAGTGAGTCAGGCCATGCATAAATTTCATTTATTTCACCAACACGCCCCCAGTCCACTTAATAGTCACTACTGGCAGATTGGAGTAGAATTTGCCATCTATTTCAGAAACAAAATGCTTTCTCCATACTTAATTCATTCGACCTTGAACGCATCAATGCCCAAGATTTGTAGTTGACGGAATTGGTATGGAAATTGAGACAATGTTCGATTGTCATTGAGGAACACACCATGACCCAAAATTGGATACGGGGTCGAATGCGACAAATTTTCTCTCACCTGTGTTACCTGGCNTTGACGGAATTGGTATGGAAATTGAGACAATGTTCGATTGTCATTGAGGAACACACCATGACCCAAAATTGGATACGGGGTCGAATGCGACAAATTTTCTCTCACCTGTGTTACCTGGCATAAGCAGCATCTACTGAACTAACGTTGAGATAATTATGAGAGTAAGTAATCAATAAAAAGTGGAAGTTTTTGGGGGTTGGAGTGTTTCCTTATAACCAATTCTGGTGTAGATTTGAAGAGAAAGTCAAGTCTAATCAAATCAAAACCTTCAAAACGCCTTGACAGAGTGAGATTTCCAGAATTCAACTTGAAAACCAAAGTTCAATTGGTCCTTTCCATAGGAAGAGAAACGGTAGCCCCAACCAACCAGCTCAGTAGAAATGGCACTGGGTTGAAGTATGACGGATTAGTTCTTCGTTGACTTGCTAATTGAAACTACGACGTGATAATTGAATAGAGATTCGTTAAATCTTCTCACTCTTTCTATTTCCACTTTCCGTCTTATTCTGTGAAATAAAGTACCAACCAGGCCAGACTAAACCTTACCTAGCAACTAAAACCAGACTATGGCGAATCCAAGTTGCCACAAACTATATAAACTTCGGTCTGATTCTATTCAATTCATTCCAAATTTACTTCGCCCATCCAAATAGCATCCAACTTTCTCCTTTCACTTCTCCACATACACGCACACCATTCGATGCCAGTTCTTCATTGGTTTGCCATTTGGCAATCACAATTTGCAATCACTTTGATTAAACGATTTTGCAATAAGTCTACTTTGATTTGCTGGCTGGCGGTTTGGTTTGGATTTTCGTTTTGAGTCGAACCTGGCGTGGAATTGTCCTAGTTTCCTTTGGCAGCCTTTCGTACAATTTACTTGTAAACGCAACTTCAAATTGAATCAAGCCTCATCTATGCACAGTTAGCTCATGTATACCTTTTAAACTTTTACTCCATTCGTGTTATTGTTGTAAAACTATTTCTATGACAAGCAACACTCATAGCTATTTTACGCACACTCGTTCATTTTCCTCTTTAACACACTCTCCATCAGCAACTTGTTTCCTTCCTGTTGTATTTTTAATTTTTACTTTTATCCTGAATAAAATTTAACCCAACATAATTCTGTAGGTACTGGCAAGAAAAGAAACATGTTATATTGCGTTCACTGGTTAAGAGTCAATTTTGGGTGTATGAAACAATCAGTTGTAAGCTCCAACGTGAGCCGAGGTGCTTATTGAAGAGAAACTCAAGAACCAAGCACTTTCACCCTGTCTGCCTTTCTCTTCTTAACCTAGCTTATTTCCTTAACTGAGAAGAAATACTTTTAGAGTGTACATCGCAAGGTTTTCTCTCGAACTCTGAAGATAAAAATATTAATATACAGGAGGACATAGATTATTCCCTTCCAGTTTAAAAGCCACTTAAGCCTAGTTTATGTGAGGGAGCAGTCATACTAAAATTTAGTGTGTTCATTCTTTATTTATTTAAAGTGTGTATCGGTTGTTTGCTCTGCTTAAGCTATAAGGTTGGTTAGTCTAGTTAAGTTCTGCTGCCTCTTTATAAAAGTTATGTTCACCCGTCATCTCGATAACTCGAGAACGCGCTGATGTATCTTCATAAAATTCTGTACACAGTCCCTGAGGACCTTATCTCAGGTTTAGTTCAAAGAGTGGGTGACCTGGGTAATACGGTCATGGAAATACAGAAGTTGAGCTGAAAGAGGGACCCTTAGGTTTTTGGACGAAAAATTTGTATTCGCGATTCAAGTTGTACATGCTCAGTGAATCAATTCTAATATTTGATAAGCTGCGTAAAATTTTAGCATCTTAATCATCATATTGAATTGTACTGAAAAATGGATAAAATAATAATTTTCCATCCGTGTAGATAATCAAATGTATCCGGCTGATGTTTTTTTAAATGATAAAGTTAGCAAAATATCAGTAACTACAATACTCTACTTGGATTAAATGAGCCAAGAATAATGAGGGCAGAAGGGAAGCAAGGTGAAAATTTAGGGCACTGTAATAGGACAATAGAAAGCAATAAGCATTGCAAGAGAAGAGCTTGATTAATGAGAATAGGAGCCAAAATCAACGAGACATCAATGCCCTAGCTGCCAACCCATGTACCTACTTTCACTAAGTACGACCTCATTAAAACAACAATCAAGATACTCCTACTATCAGACAATAATTTCTATAATTGGATTGACTCTTCAAAAATTGTGCCAAGAAATAATATACTTTTACTTAGACTCGGATTGTACAGGTCACCTTTAGTTTATCGCTAAGGCAGGATACGTAATATGTGCACCCCGACTTTGACAAACATGGCTTCATTACCGTAATTATAGCTGCTTCATTCATAGCGTGAGTATAAACCGTATTTTTTATTGAAAAGAAAAAAATTGCTTTGCAAATGAAAGGTTGGGGCAATTTTTTTGTTATTTTCCTTATTGAAATCCACTGAAACGCCCAAAGACGGCAAATTCATATATACAGACCCTATCCAAAAAAGGATATTTGTAAATATAGAAATTACTTCAAAAATTAAGAATGAATGAAGCTCGTTTGCCAAATTGTTACACTACACGCCAATTACCCCTGTAAACTCATTCAGCCTGAACGAACAATTCCATATTAGTAAGAGCCATATATTTGCACGAAACAGTTGACAAGATTTTACCCTTATTTTGTGAAATATTTTTAAACCTTAGTTTTCCTCAATCGACATAGCCACGGTTCTTAAATAATTCAAATGGGATTTTTTATCCAAATTATTTATCATGTTTTCATTCCTTTATAACAATCTTTTACTTCTATTTGAGTAGACAACATTCTACATGAACGGTAGAAACCCAGTCCGACCCACTACTTGTATATCTTACTATTTTCTACCAACAAGAAGCGGGCGTGTCTATTTCTTTCCGGTCAGTTCAAAGGGCAGGCAATGGACTGAATTATTATGTCCAAATTCAAACATTGCTTCTTCACATCAACATATCTTGCATTATACTTATAACGTTTGGATAAGCATGTAGTGAATTTAACCCATCACAACTCGACTGAAATATCGATAAGGTAATGGAATTACTTTCGATCCTTCGATTAGAGCAACCAACGGGTGAAATCATGTCCCTATAAAAACCAAGCCGAAGGAATTAACCAAACTGAACTATTGGTTGGCTGTTTTGCAGGCACTTTCTATATGGCAAGGCATTATTATTCGTATCGTATCGCATCGTATCGCAGTGATCCAACCATGGACATGATGATAATGATAACATACTACAGTTCTACATACATGAGCCAAATTTGCATTAGTTTGAATACAAAAGCACACGATTAAGTCATGATGTAGATGTTGGTGAATAAAAGCTTCCATATCGATTGGATGGCATGGCGTCTGGCAATACTTTGTTGTCACAATATACATACTTGTACCTCACGACTGCAAAACGAAGTTAAGTGAAGTACTTTCCCAGAAGGAGAAGAAATGTAGGAATCCAAATTTCCTGATCGACTCCAACGATAACTTATTTTGTGGGTAGGACAATAGTTTATCTGTAGTTTGGGTTGACAATACCCATTTCTAATGCAGTTAGCAATAATCGTTGAATTCCTCAAAAGTGCTTATTAGTAGTTTCATAACCAAACTGCAGAACTTATAATTTTCCCTAAAAGCTTTGCATAAAGGATCAATTATTTGATTAAAGTGAGTAAATAACCATAGCAATTTTAAAAGAAATAAGCAAGCTCTTATGTGCTTTTGAAAAGATCTAGGAATTGATCCGTTTCCACCTAAATTTTCCAATGGCTTCGGGCGGAACCTTCTTTGGCATTTGTACTCATATCTGTAATCAAGCATTGCCTAATTTATTGCCTACAGCATAAGAAACAAATATAGAAAGTAAATGGGAATCAGAGTTCTACAAACAATGAACTAGAAGAAAGGACAGAAGGAAGGAATGTGGAAATGGAATGCGTAAGAAGAAGAGAAAGTCCGCGTGAGGTCGGCCTGTGGAGTGGACGCATAGAATTAAATTATCCCATAACTCTCCCACCTATCCGTGCAACAGTGGTTATCAAGCATATAACCTCCAGTTGGCATGAAAAGTGTCAAATTTCTCCAAGCCTCATAATGTAAAGAATTTAGCTAAAATAACGATCCCATTTCATTCGACATTAATTTCCAGGACACTGAAAACTTTCTCCACTTTGAAGTCTTCACACCAGAACAGTGGGAATCCTCCGGCTACACGGACCCCTATCTATGTATCTGTACCATGAATTTAGAGAAAGACATTACCAGCATTTCAATAAAAGTGCATGAATAGAGGAATAAGACAGGGGCACGGGTGTGGTGGGTTGGTCTCTTGTCGGCTAGCAGAGTGGGTGGGCTTGCACTAAGTAATGTAATTGTATGTTTTGTGGTGCCGTCCTTTCCATTGCACTACTTGGCGTAGAATGAAATGAAATGAGATGAGAGAACAATAATAAAGGGTTATAATGAATGAGAACATGGCAACCTGCTGGGGAGGTACACTAACTACACAAAATTCTATCTATCCTGCTATTTTCTACTTAGTTCCTGCCGAGTTTAGTTGGTAACGTTAGCTAAAGACGGGGCAGGCAAGAGGCAACCAGTTGGTCTCTGGTCGTTTGTGGAGACAAAGCAATTCAGAAATTTACGAGTGGTTGGATGTCGGATAAGTGCACAGACATGAGGAAATGGGGAAAGTTTGAATTTGAAACGAGCAGCCACAGCTATTTCCCTGCCCGGGATTCGTATTGTAATTGTAGTAAATGGTAAAATATTATGCTGGGAGTAAAATAAAGAATGTATATAATATACACGAAATGAGACTGCTTTCACAAAGCAACCAAAGAACCAAAGGCAAGACTTGGATGAAGGTACATGCGACAATGACATCCAATCCAGCGAACCCTCCAGCCCTGCCGGAGTTTCTCTTCCGAATGGAATATTAGTAATTTAGCAGAGATTTGAGCAGAAATCCTGCTGGGTAGGAATTCCGATGTAATGTCCTCCCTCTCGCATGATGCTTTCTCTCAAGGGAGAAAACTGCTAGCAAGGATATGTCCTGGGAATATATTCGGAAGCTAAATGTCCTCCCAAATTCTGCTTTGATCAGTTAATCACCTGGAAAATTGTGGATTCTAATTCTTAATTTGGTTTTCACATCAAGGCAATGTTTTATGTGGTTTGATTGGTCACTTATAATTCAAACTGTTGAAATGAAAGACATAGTTTTATTTATTTATTTACTTGTTTAATATTATTTTGCACTTTATGACAAATTACTGATTTGCCAGAGATGAATCAACATATTAAACCCACCATGAAGTAAGATTATTCCAACAAAATAAACGCTAGATTTTTATAATTTTATTTGCGGATAATATAAATATTAGTTATTTTTTACTGTTTTTTGTACTAAAATTTGTTCCTGTTCTCCATTCATTTCCCACAAAAGAAAACGAACAAAAAACCAGTCAATAATCTAAGAAAGCCAAAATTTCAACGGTAGAATATTCATTCCCTATTTTAGTGTCTACATTTTTTCCCACTCACGTTTCCAATTTTCAACTTCTTTTCTCCAAAAACTTGGTTGAATTTAATGTTCCTGATTTCCGATTCCTCCGAAATTAGCTCGCAATTAGAGAGTTCTTGCAAGTCGGAGAAGTGATTTATAATAGAAATTGGAATGGAATTGATGCGTGCAAGCAGAATTTACTTTACGTTGTTTGGATATCTACCTAAAAAGACATCCATTACGTTACTTGAAGTGCTTTCTGACTTTCAGCCTGAATAAATCTTGAGCTGGTTATCAAAAACAGAGCTTTAACCGGAAACCAGTAAGTTAATAAAAACAGAGGATGTTACAAAATTTAAGGTGATTCGTACTGCTTTAAGATTTTAGAGAAATTTAGTCTGTTCATTCTCTTGGTAAACGAATTACGAAATGGGGAAGCAAGCGAATGAATTAATGAGTAATGTATGGAATTTGAGAGAAATTTGTTAAAAGTTGAATACAAATTACCTCTCAAGTTTATTTACATCCGCACGTGTAAGTTCTCCTTACCTTAGACATGAACCTCTGTGACCTAAGAATAATTGGTAAGAAAGAACAGAAATAAATTAACATTCGCCGGATTTCTCAACGCCCATTCACACTTTCCTTTTAGTATTTGGTGTTCGGGTGTAGCTTTCAAAAACATTTGCCAGAATAAAAAATGACGCAGTTTAAAAAAATTTCAATTTGTCTTACACACTTTTAGCCATTTAGGGCTAATTCTGTTAAAGTTACACATGCCATGTGTCATGTGGAATTGACAAGCATAGTGTACATGACACGATGCTTGTCAATTCCATTTGAGTTGAACCTGAACATGTCGTTTGTGACTGAAATTCAAATGTGCTGTCAATATTAGCCACTGACACTCAATTTCTCTGCATTTGCCAAAAATTGATTTTGACTGGGACCAAAGAATACGACAACTACCAATAGGTCACCATCACCTCAATGTCAATGACATAAGTACATAAGAAATCAAAATCACCTTTTTGTTGCTACCTGCTGTGTCCCCACTTCGGTTTTTTGTTCAATGCAATTCATTGGTATTGTGTTGCGATGCGGTTTTATTTTATTGTTGGATGTGTCACTTACTACACTTTTAGTGGTTATCCAGGATTATATAACTGACTTGGCTGGCTATTTCTTTTTTAAGTCAAATAAGTATGTCCCATTTGACATCAAATCCATCTTTCCATGTCCAGTTTTTTCTTGTCCTGTGTCAAAAATAAACACAATTTCTTCATAACTTGAATACCAAAGTTTTGCGACCCGTAGTAATTATCGGTAAACAGGAATTATTCAGGCCTTGGAAATAAAGTAATAAATAATGTAAACTCCAACGCGAAGTTGGATTTGATTTCTCCTCTTTTTAATTACGAGAGAAATTGAAATAATAAATTTCATCATTACTTTCTCTCCGTGTTCAATACACTACCAGGAAACTAATCATATTTAAACAAACCCTGTTTGTTTAACCCATGTCGCGAACAGCACTCGAATGAAATAAACCGAAAACATATCTAATTGACAAAACCACACCATTTTGTACAAACATAGCAATCCATTCTAATCAACTATAAGGTCACAGCTCGCTTTCCTCATTTTCCGAATTAAATTGTATTGTATCACATCAAGGAATTTAATTCCATCATTTCGCCATCATTTCCTAACTTTGCAGTTTCTACCCACCTTAGCTCAACTTTAGTACAATAAGAAGGTTCAGCTCAGTTCAGTTAACTCACTTAAGCTCAGCAGGAGTCGAAAAGTTTGGCAAAATGTAATCACGAAATGTGGTAATTGTGTCAAAAGTGCCATTTAATATTTGGAAACGTCTTCTTATTAGTTTATTATACATGGTCGTTAATATAAAGGAGTATAAAGTCATAACGTATTATTAATGTTATTTTCTCTCTTTCTTGTTATTACAGATCCTTCCAACTAGCACCTTTCTTCTGCTGCTACGTATTCTACTGTATTCTACTCATACAAGTTTAACAATTACAGTTTGCTGGTCTGGGGGGTGGGTTGGTCCATGTTAAGAACATTGTCCTCAAGCCAAACTTTAAGCAACTTTCTCCACTTCCAAGAACGTACGAAATAATTTAGAGAAATTAACCACTTTCTCTCTCACAGAACTAACAACTATACCTACTCAACTCGGGCTAAATATTCTCCACCAATCTGATTTTGGCGAGATTCAAAATTAGGAATCGAGTGGAGTAGTGTGCTACCAGTGTTAGCCAAAAACCTGAAGGTAGTGGTGGTGAAAGTCAGCCAAATCAACTCCAGAGTCAACTG
>JAAXNX010001443.1:0-17875 GCA_036491905.1 Folsomia manolachei | reverse complement strand
CATGCCATATAATTTCCTTAAATAATATGACCCTCAATTAACAGAAGCAATCCTGTCTAGTGCACTAAAAAACTTCAAGAACTTGGTAATTAACGAGATTCGAGGTAAGTGTATAAAAAAGATGGGTTATAAAATAAAGGTTGTCTCATTAATTGCTGCTATTTTGAGCAACCTGAAATTATATAACCCAATTTTATTCAGCAATAGAGTAGAGATTTCCACTCACCCAGCAAATAATGCTTAGGCATTTCGTAATATTGTGAGGCCCGGATCTCATGTCCAATGTAAATATTATGGCTCATTTTCCAAGTGCAAAATACTGCGAAATACAGATATTCTAAGGACAAGGTAAGGTAAATATTTATTTAAACCATCGCATCATAGTTTGCAGATAAATCCAAACCAACTGCCTTCTAGTCTTGCATAAAATGTCTAGTCTAACCCTGAATAAGGATGAGGGAAGGAAGGCTGAGGTGGAGGAAAAGAAAACACGGAGGCAGGGCCAGGGTCATAAAAAAGTTTCATTGTTATGTTGTTTCTCATCTCATTGTGTCCTCTGGCTACTGTACCAGAGCTTCCACAACTGCCAATATGTGAATAGAATAGCTTCTGGCTTGCAAAACAAGTAAGTACATACCCAGTAGCAAACTACCAACCACAATTCTCATATCTGTCGCTGTATCTATTTGCAATTCTGGTCTAAAACATGTCATAAGTCACTTTTTGAAGTGTGCAAGTAAACGCTGTTTATGACCAAATTTTGATGTCTTATAGTTTGTCTGGCAGTATTATGCACTCCTCTGGGTCACAATGAAGGACAGCATCCCAGTTGGTTTTATCTGGGAAGAAAGTGTTGCCCTGAAAGGGTGGTTGGTAGATTACCAAGTAAATTATTATGCCAAGCCCAAATGCTGCTACTTGGTCTGCAATGACTTTCTCCAACTACGGTGTAACATCCACCCACATCCACCTACAACTATTCCTTTCCACTGGTTCTAGTTCTTGCTTAACAATGTCGCAGACTTTCTCCTGAAATAATATTCTAGTCTGGTATTCCAAGTCTTTCTCGGTTATGGTGTTTGGGTAGCTTTGTGGGTCTGGATCACTTTCTTCGTCGCTACAGGTCGGTCACATAACTTGGAATTAGAGTCTTTTTTGGTGTGGTCTCTTTGGCTGGTTGGTTGGATGGCATTAGTTAAGCTTAGACTGACGCGGTCGCCAAATGATTACAAAGTAACCAAACTAAACCACACTTGGTGTTCTACTATAAAACAAAAATGAAGGGTGTTTTATATTGTACAATCAAGTCAAAGTAAGGAAAAAATAGTATTGCCAGTACGAAAAAAAGAAAATACGGGATTCAAGACTATTACGTCCTTGTTCAACAGCTCGTCGTTTTTTAGTAGTAATCTCACAGATTGTCTTACTAGTAGGATATCTTTGCTTTCTCTTGATCGCAATAATAGGATCTTTAATCTTAATCGGATTTACTTGTGCTCGTCTTTGCAGTCTCCGTTATTTGATGACATCCAACCACCACTGTTGGGACACATATTGTCATTAATCAAACAATTTAAATGAAATCCTTTCAGAAAGCTTTCTAACGTTCATTTCATTCACAGTAAACAAACTTTTCACAATGCAGCTCTACAATACCAGTAATTTGGTATTGGGACTAGATTTTTCGTTAAAAAAGCATGTCCTTGGCTGGTCCATAGGAAAGTGAATTTGTGTGCAAAATTTGTTTAAGGTACCTTGTACGAAAAAGGGAAAAGTATGAAAAGTTTTACTTTTCCAACCTTATTCGTTTTTATACTTCCCATGCGAATATTGTTGTTTCCAATTTTTTGCCCTCAATAAATTGGTAAATAGCATGACTGACAGAAAGCAAAAAAATTTTGGGCTTCATGCAAGTAAAAATAAAATCACAATAGAAATCTTCATCCCCTGTTGAGATATTTCAGTGGAGAAACTCTAAACTTTTCTAAGTAAACTTTGTATTTTATGATTTTTCTAGATATTTTCATGTTTGCATAAGAAAACTTTTTCATCAACCAACCTATAACTTTGAAAACTGAGTTTTTTTTACAATTTAATTCATTACCTGAGCCGGAAGCATGGGTAGCATGGGAGTTTGACACTTTTTTAAAATTCAAGTTATCGAAATGTATTGAAATATTTAGTTTGATAAAGTTTGATATCCAACTCCGTGCTTTTATCGACACATTTCAATATGAAATTAAATTGTCTAGACAAAACATAACTATGTAAAAGTTATTTGTTTGACTTGAAAACAGTTTGGAAAAGCAACTGAAACAGAAAAGGTGGTACAAAGAACAAAATTAAGAAATGTGTTAGTATGTCTATTTACGAGTAAGAATGAGAAAGAATCATAGCCCTTCTTCGGGTTAGAAGAAAATGTTCCTTCGTATTTTTTCACTTTCTCCCTTATTCTCCCCCTCATGCTCTTTTTATAAACTCTTTTTGGATGAGTAGAGAAAAATGGAGTGGTTGGTTGAGTTGTGATTACTTACTATCCAAAGCCAAGCACACTAACGTCTCTTATTCATGAATCTTTATTGATCAAAACTCAATTTAGAACGCACTTTTGACTCCTCCACTCCAAAATACAGTAAACACACAACATTAATAAATCCGAGTTAGTCAATATAATACAGGAAATAATGCATACAAAAGAGTATCAGTATTCGGTGCATTGCTTGAGGGTCGATTCAATTCGTGAGCAAGCATTACTGCACTCTTATTATAATAATGAATCAACTAAACTCTGAAGTATCTAAACATTCTCAGTTATTCAGGCACGTTTCACAGCCAATCCAACACCAGTTTAATAAGTGTGTGCATTACATTGGCATTTTAAATAAGTTGGATTCTCCGACACGTGGCAGTAGGCACGTGTATGTACTAGTAATAGTAAATATATTTAAGAAAATCACCATTTATAGTATATTATGGTTACAAAGAAATTTCCCCTTACCTTAAAAATGTTAATGATCGAGACTCTAATCCTTTTTTTAAGTAGCTTTCCCAAATCCACAGTGCACGAGCTTATGTTGATTCCAATTGCGAATTGGACTCTCAGCCAAAGTCTCGTCTTGTGGCGGATCGTAAGGACGCCAGTTAGCACAAACCACTTAAACAAATGTCCTTCTCATCTAATCTCATTCCCAACTTTCACAGATAAATT
Source organism: Folsomia manolachei (assembly GCA_036491905.1). Lineage (NCBI taxonomy): Eukaryota > Metazoa > Arthropoda > Collembola > Entomobryomorpha > Isotomidae > Folsomia > Folsomia manolachei. Next base: position 14,667 of record JAAXNX010001443.1, on the reverse strand, counting down.
CACCCTCCAGCAGTCTTTTTGGTAGTTTAGTCCAAAGAGTAAATGGAGTGGAACCAATATAAGTTTCTAGTTGGTGACTGCATGCAGGAAATCTCCCTCCCACCCAATCCACAAGTTACTATGTTGGTAATTAATGATAATTCCAAATCCACATCCTTTAATAGCTGCTCTGCTGGTTTAATCTACTCTGCATCTCAATAAAATTACATGACACGGTTAATCTATTTGTGTTTAATTACTCCACGGATCTATCTAAAGTACAGCTTAATTACTAGAATTTGTCATACTCTGCGTTAATAATTATGTGAATGAATTGGTTGGCCCACATCTGAATTGTTATTTTATTACAACTGCGAGTACTTGGTTGGCCGAATTAATAGTTGGTGTGTAATTGTGCAAAAAGTACTTGTACTGTTCAATCACAACACAGCTAATGATAATTAAACATTTAATGAAGTGGGACGCTTCAGAGATAAATTCTTCTCGTAGTAAAAACTTGGTGCTCCAATTTTAGTAAATATGTAGATAAGTGCCTGAGACTGGCGAAATCTGAAAGAATTAATAGCAACAATTAGACCATTAGCGAAAATGATTGGCACAAGTTGATGAAGTTGACGGGCATTCAACACTAATTTGTATGCACTGCATGATAAAAAATTGATTCTGGAAGTGAAAAGTGTTTAATTAACAATTCTCTTTTTAAGCATAATTTAATCGCACTTTGTTTGATGGAATGTTTCCACTCCAATTATTTTATTATGAATTTGGGTGGAGGTCACTGGGTCTCGTTTATTTCTGATTAGCGTTTGTCGTGCAGTGCATTCGTAAAATCCAATGGATCATTTCAATTTGATTACCGAAACTGAATTTAAAAAAACTTTTCCCAAAGTGTATTAAGGAAATGATTGAACCCAGCGGGTGGGTAGTAGAAGTTCAAGATTAGTAAAATTAAACTAGAAGCTGTTTCAACTTTTGAGACACACTCCGAGTTAAAAAAGATTTGATCCGGCACCAGCTAATTTTCTAGACATAAAATTGACTTGGTTTTAAGTAACTGTGCATGGGCTGTATCCCAACTTCTGGTAGATACATTTAGCCAACATGTGCTAAACCATTTCTATTCACTCACAGACTGTCACAAAATAAAAATTATGCAGAATAGCAAATCATGAATGCGATGAAGTTGAACCAGATCCTAGAATAAGCATGATGTAATAAGTGGATAGCTGCTGACTGGGTAAAATTCATGCCATTACAATTACGTAAATTGCAACATGTCAGTTCTGCAGCACTGTCATCCACCCCAATTATAACATTGTAATCACTTCTCAACCCTGTCCAACATTCACTTGTATTTCAGCAAAAATAAAGAATTCGCAAATTCGTATCCTATTTATCCCAAAGGGAAGTGGCTGGCAAGGTACAACTAAAATATAAACCGATTGTGTTGATCATTCTTCTTTTTTTCGGTTTAAAACTGGTTGAAACAAAGAGCAGCTATTTTTTTACTTAGATAGTAATGTTGCCATCATTATTCAAATGAGCCATTTCCTACTCGAAATTTCAAACGAATGCCCACTGGTCAAACCAAAAAGTTTAAAATAAAGAATAAACCGGGTTTAAGCCTATTGCACTTTGAAAAACCAAATACAGAGAACCTGATCTTCCCATAACTTATGCACACTATCGGTACTTGACAATGGCACAATGGATAGCTAAAAATTATAGCTGTACTTGCATCATTTACATCGAGCATAACTTTTAACTGCCGATCCCATAAGTACCGGATTATTTTAAATTCACTCAGGACTAAGATACGTCTTGAGATGGCATGGCATGGTTTGACAGGGCATTCTGTCAAAAAGACAGGAGTGACCCGACCCATACAACTGACCACAATGACAGTGAACAGGGTTGGACATTGGACTGAACTTCAGCAGTAATACTGCAGAGGAGTAAAGAGATCAGGAGATAAGATCTTACGACTTATATTTTACTTCTTCATTTCATTCCTGCTCCTTGACTTATCATCATAGGAAACTACGCTATCCCTGTCTGAAATACGGAGATAATACACTCCTCTTAATGGCAAAAAGATTTTAGTCCGGTCCGGCACCTCAAAAAATCCAACAACTTGGCACGAAGGATTGAGTTTGGGAGAGAAATGGATTTGAGTACTTGATCCTGTCTTGCACTTTTTCCCTCACTAAATTCACTCACTCACTTGACATGACATGAAATCCTGAACTGGAAACTATTTCCACTTTGTTCAAATCTCAGTTATCTCAGATAACCGATGGCTAATGGTTTTTATCTTCCTAATCTTGAGAAAAAAGATGGAATTAGAAAACATCTGGATAGGATTCCAAAAATTTAAACCAACCGAGCAAATTCACAAACCATTTTTTTTCTGCATGAATGTCACCCATCGAAGTTAGAATAAGTACGAGACAGCCATTGAAGTCTACGGACGACACTTTGCAATGATGAAGGTTAACAGTGCCAGAGAATGGGGACATAGACAAGACGAAAGAAATAATACTTTTTCTATACTCTGCTTTTTCAAAGCTTTTTCAAAGTCTTTGGTTTCCGTTCCCCATCCATATCCTGTCAAACAAAGTTTGCTCAAAAATGGAAACCTTTCTTTTTCAACAGTTTTATCAGAGATTTTCGTTTGTTCATGAATGAACGAACACAGCACTTTTGACTCCTGTTCCTCTTTTTTGATAGAAAATGATTGAGACTAAATTTCTCAGTTAACTTTGTTACGTAGTTCAGAAGCTGATAGTGAATTGTTGGACGTTTGGCTGAACCATGCACATATATGATACAGGTATAATATTCATGGGCGAAACATAATGAAATTACTTTCGAGAAACTTGCAAAGTTTTTCTTTTCCCCTTCCACACCGGCCACTTCTTTACCCTATGAAGTGAGCAAAGTTAAAACCAAATGTCATATTTCGCAACACTATTTCACAGAAATGGGATCACAATGGGCAAATAAATATGAAATGTGAACTGTAATGGTCTCGGTAAGCGCCTTGCATGGTAAATATTAAGTTTCTAAGTCCACCAACTTAGTATGCGACTACCACACGCAATTACAGTACACATACACACGACTTTCTTAACTTTTTTTGACTTTGTCACCAGTCCAGTGTTTGGTTAGTGACCAAACTAGCCAAGTTTTTACTGTACAGCAATGACACAGACGATGAAGAAAGTTGAAAAGAAACGTCCAATTGAATTCCTTACTTACTTGTAACTGCCAACTTAGAGTTAGGTCATACCACGACACGCTGGCTGTAACTAAACTAAACGAGCAGGAGAACAGGCCGTTTAGTTTTGTGTCTTCTGTTTTGAGACGACTTTCTTTCTTTTCCCCTCTTGAAGATGAATGGACCAAAGTTTAACTCGTGGAGCACACAAGTCAAAGTAAGCAACTAAGCAACTAAGCACGCGAGTGAGGATTTGATGAGATGAGATAGGAAGGAAAAGGAAAAAGAGCTTCAAGCTTCAACTAGCTCTCTGCACGAGTATTGCACCAAATGTCCCTTTCTTTTTCCATGCTCTGAAGCAGGCGAACACGGCGATTAATTCGACAACGACAACGCCACTAAAAGTACCCGGCTCACTTCACTGAAGTCTAAACTGGGAGTGAGGACTGAACCTGTCCGACACACGAGTATCAATTCAACCAAACCAAACCCAACCTGCTTTCCCGGTCTGGTATCGGTCCGTTTGCCTGCTTTCCCCAACTTTCTCTCTTGGCTCAAATTTTCCTCATGCTAGGACTGCGACTGGTGGTGTGCATGGGTGCCAGTTGGTGTGTTGAGTGAGTGTATGGTCTTCCCTGTTTCACACAGATACTGAGGGACGGAAGGAGTTGACTGATACAAACTGGGTTCTAAAGTAGATTTCACTTCAATTCTTACTTGACTTTCCTTATCCTTTTCCTATCCTGTTCGGTTGAATGAGTGAGCACAAAACCATTCAATCTCAACCACACTCCATCTCCTTCCTGGTCGTCGTCTGCTTCTCTATACATGGATTGAATTGTTTGATGGGTAAAGCTGAACTACTCGTCCAACCATGAGAAAGCATAAGAAAGTACATGGAACGGAAGTTGAACCCAGTCTAGCGATTTAGTCAGGCTTATAATATGGAAAGAGGAAAATCAGGACTGGTTTGGTTGTTGTGGCTTATTCCCTTCAATTTGAAGGAAGAGTAAGCTGACACTTTCTCCTTATTGAATAAATAGAAACTTACAGCAACATGAGGCTAGTCCGATTACATAGTGGCATCAAGTGATTTCTTATATTTACTTCCATCATTCAAGCTATAGCCTATTATAAAACGACTTGGACGTGTACATTTTTTGCTCTGGATTTGATTGACAACAACAACTAGGACATACACAAACACTCTCACCCACTGGCACCTACCCAATATTACATTGTGGAAATGGAACCAATCCAGTTGTTTGAGATGGAAATCAATAATCCCTCAGAAGAGGTGACGTCTTTCCAGTGTAATAACACAATGCAACATACCGGTCCATTCGCAGCTAATAAGTCTTATCCTGATGATGCAGCGTGAATTGGACGGAAATTATTGGATTTTGCTTTCACTGTTGTCACATTCTGTATTTTTATTGCAACACAACACAACAGCACATTATTAAATGAATTAGGTAGAAAGTCATGTAACAACAGAGACATTGTGTCCTTTCATTGTAATCCCCTTACCCAAGTTGCCCGTATTTCTGATTTATTGAACTAATAATTGACCTTCGTGTATGGTAGAAACTGCCATCAGCACAACCACCAACCGCTGACATGCCACACATGCACTTAGCCAAGAATCTAATGGTAAACGAAGCTGTTCAGTACACTTATACTTTCTTTTACTACTTCATGAATATTTTCGTAGTACGTAGTACTAGTGGCTACTGGACGATTGCATGAAAATTGTTAGTAGTCAATTTCTGCATGCATTCAAGACTGACTGACTGTTTGCATGCGGTTACAATAACGATGTGCGGTACCGGGTTTCCCAACTTGTATTCAAACTCAAAGAGAGTGTAAGTGATTGTGTAGTATCATGAATTTGGACATGGAGAGGTCCTTATTGTTTGCCAAAAGTGCTGTATTAGCTGTTCGGGTAACACAAGTTTACCCAAAAGAGAACCGGTGTGTCGGCTGCTTTTCTTCAGTGAAAGTTATTCAGCCTAGTGAGCCCATTCTAAGTGGTGCTACTATGTGCTCATTTTCCTGAGTTTTACTTGAACCAGCACTTTCTCCTATTCGCTATTCCGAGCTGTAGTTACACTTGTAACCACCAACATCTTCCACTCAAATGCCGACCAGCAGATTTTAAATGTTCAAAAGTATACTTTGGAGAGGTCCTTATTGTTTGCCAAAAGTGCTGTATTAGCTGTTCGGGTAACACAAGTTTATCCAAGAGAGAACCGGTGTGTCGGCTGCTTTTCTTCAGTGAAAGTTATTCAGCCGAGAGCCCATTCTAAGTGGTGGTGCTACTATGTGCTCATTTTCCTGAGTTTTACTTGAACCAGCACTTTCTCCTATTCGCTATTCCGAGCTGTAGTTACACGTGTAGCTAGCATTTTCCACTCAAATGCCGACCAGCAGATTTTAAATGTTCAAAAGTATACTAAGATTTATTTGACATTTTTCTCAAGGTTGGAGACTTAATCTGAGGCAGAACATTAAATATGATTGTATACCCAACCCAATTAAGGGCATTTACAAAATGTTGAAATGGTTCAACGTTTTAAAAAATAAAATAACATTTTCTCAGACTGATTCTACAGGAATTTAAACCGAGGAAACACAATCAGCCGGACATTGATCAAGTGACGTTGTCGACCACACGGTCAAGCTCGGGACGAAATAAGCCTGTATTTGTTCCATTACTTCTAGTTTACTTTCCTACAGCCTGAAGCTAAGTCTCATAACAGGGCTAAATTGGGAAGATGTCTCATGGGCAGGGTTTTAATGAACTTGGACCAAGGACCGCAATTGGTTTGATGAAGCACGAAAGTATAATGTTTTGCCTTAACCTTTACCTAACGAAACAAAATAAGGACGCCATTGCCGATGCCACTGTAATTACAAAAAGTCTTGTAAACTTGCCCGGAGTCTTAATCCTCTGTACCATACTTTCTTCGAGTATTATCTAGTGTAAGGGTATCGTATCTGTAACATATAACTTTCCCTTCTATTCACACACTATTCCCAATTTTCTCTTCTTTCCAGTAAGACAATTTTGCTTTGGAATGTTGCTGGATTATTAGATTGTAACACAATTATTATGATAAATATGATTACCTTTACTCCATGGGTTCAAAGTCCTTCAGCAGATATCCGTTTACAAATTGTATTGGTTTTTATTTACACTCAATAAAATGATGAATAAAAATGCACAACTTTAACTAAATATGATTGTGAATAACTTTCTCCTGAATCTAGTCCAAACTCGATGCAAAACTTCTTTGGAGCAAATAGGGTAAACACAAAGGTGAACAATTTAATGCATTCACCATATCGTGGATAATTATAACACCACTTATTCTTTGGTTTAAATGTTTGTTATTCCTTTCTTAGTGATATTGCTCTGCGTTTGTACTCGTGCAGCAAAATAAATTGAAGTTCGTATTTACACTGGAACAAAAGTTAGCGATTCCGTTAATCCATCTTGTCGTGTATTTTCTCTTCCGTGTTGAAATTTAAAACTTAGTGCAACAACACGGAAAGCATAATCATGTTACATTTGTAAAGTAAACATGAAAATGATATTTCGAATCTTACGCAGTATGTACACATTTACAAATACTCTGTCCGCTGGTGTTGGCTTGGTAGAAGTGATCAAATAACTCTTAATTATTATGTCCTCTCCTAAAAATTATTCACCTGTATCAAAATATGAACATCAGTAGCTGAAAACGAACCACAGGTAATAGCAACAACGACAGAATCTGAAGAACGGAAGAGACATTAAACCACTGTTGGTGTCCTGCTAACAAAGTTTATTAGCCAGAGTTTGTTTGTTAGAGTTTGAAGGATGCAGTTATAAAAGTTCATTATTTTGTTTGTTGCAGGCAGTGCACTGAATTTTGATTGGATTGAATACACCTCTACCAAGCAATGGATGAATTTTCAAGGGGGTTACTTTACTTGCTTTGCTTGAGGGGAAGGAAATAAGTCCATGGACCTGTGCATTTAAAATCATGCCTGGTTGGTTGGCTGAGTTGCTGGTTTTGTTGGATTTTTCAGGTGTGTAAGAGATAGAGATTGTCCAATGTTGGTAAAGTTTAAAAGCAAAGGGTTGTTTGTTGTGTTGTATTGTTGCCTGGTCTGCATTGTTACCTACACTGCACTAGGTGGGTGAAGCCTACCTGTTCGTTCTTTTCGAACATCCGGGCATGGTGATGATTGTGGCTGCTAGAGTGGGCTTAGAAAAGGTGGATTTGGGTTATTACCACCTTTGATGTTAAATGTAGAGAAGGTAGGTTTGAACTGTTCTTACCTTGTTTGCCACACGGCATAGCTCGCAGTGATACATCATCACCTTCACTTATCTTGTACTGCCGGCAGGGTAGGAATGGATGGAGATATCCACCTGTACTCTTACACAGGTGAGGTTTGAGAAGGGTTAGAATTCCGTTCTCACCACGGTTCTTCATACATTGGTTTGGTTCTTAGATTCTTTAGACTACTTTTTGTGAGAATCGGGTGTGATTACTATCTGCGGTAATAGTAAAGTATTTGTGGTCCAACTACTTTTCCAGAACTCCGCAAGATACTTTGTCGTCGGGGTTCATGATATAAATGCAAAAGTCTTGAGGTTCGCATGTATTGCAGATCCAGTCGAAAAATGGTGATGGACGATACATAATATGTTGAACAACAATAAATTGCATGGACATTTGTGTTTGTTGGATCAATGTCCTAAATATGGGGATCTTGGGAATTGGGTATTGACGTAACATCACAAAGGTTTTCATTTCCAAGCTGCAACTCTGATATTAATTCGCATGTTGTGAATGAGTAGTTCATTTTTTGGAGAAAGCATGAAGGAAGAACATTGCATTGAAATATCTTGTGTTATGTTACTTCTCCATAAATGAAGGAATGCTAATAATGGGTTATTACCATGAATGATCAGAGTAATGATCTTTCAAGCTCATGTCCAACTCCAAATTCGAAACAGGTTTCATGTTTCTCACCAACTAACTTGACATGGGTGGCGAGGAAGTAACCGTTGGATGGTGAGTTCTTATTTATTCGGATATGGGATGAAAGAAACACAAAAATATCTGTCCAAAATTCAACCAACTTTATTTTGGAGAAACCGAAACATGATATTGGCATAAAATAAGATTGTTATTACATTTCAAGCTGTTTAACGACTTAGGTTCAATGCTAGTCTAGATTTCCGAAAACAAATCAGAATTCGCAGGACTGATCATGTAACAAATCCAATATTACGCCGGATCACGGTTAATGGTCTGGAGATATAATGGTAAGGAAGGAGAAGGAAATAATGTATAACACAGTAACTTCATTCTTCCAGCTTGTTCTGACACTTTTGCTGAATTATGAGGCTGGCACTAATCTTCCAATGAGAAAGTATAAATGTAAGTGCGTTACTAGCTCACGTACTTGATAGCCTACATAACAGGAACGACAGCGACAGTTAATGAAAATGATATGGTAGGATTGTCTCAAATAGGATAAAAACTTTACCAAAAATATACTCCACTAGCATGTACGATAGTAATAACTTACCTGTATTTCCTGTGTCATGTCAAATTGCATTTTTAATCTTAGTCATTCCACTATTTACTAAATATTATTAGGTTTGGCCAGTCAATTTCTCTGTCTCCCCATGCATCCCTCCAACCAAAATTATTAGAAATGTACAAAGGATCATCGTGCATTTGGATAATTAAATACGAATGAAAATGCAATTAAGCACAGTTAAAAGTAGGGGAGATTTTCGTGTCAGCGATCGACAACTCATTACAATAAAATGTTTGTCGCAAATCCCATGATGCATGACTTCCTGATAAAAATGTAGATGAAGTGAAATCATAAACTCTTTTCCACGTGTGACGCGGAATAATTTTTTGGAAGAGTTAAATGAAAAATGTGACATGCAATGTATGATTTTTGTTTAGCAGTACAGTCTGGCTGAAATTATTCCACTGTACTTACTTAATTAGTAGGTTGCAACGAATTTTAACTCGGATCAAATATCCGCAATAGTAAAAATCACACGTCTCCAATTCGCAGTTGGATTCCAAATTGAAATGCTAATCACTTTTTCACCCATTGTCTTAGACAATCCTGAAATTGTAGTTGGTACTAAGAAGAAAAATTTCCCGTGACGAATTCAATAATGTCGCCAACTAGTTCTCGACCCAAGTAGGTCTTCTGCATAGTGGATGCTTTAAAAAGTTGATGGTACTCTTGCATTAATTACCAACTGGCAGGACGGGCTGAGTTTGCATCACAATAAAATAATTAGTCACCCGACATCCTAAAGCCAATTCCAACTAAATACTGTAATTGGAGGAAGTAAAGTGTGTCATCATTTTATCCCATGAGCAGTTCATGGTACAGTTACAATTTCACATTATTACTCAAATTGTGTCATAAAATAAACTGTGGCTTGTTTTTACTCCTTTATATCCCCAGCTTTGTGGGTGGTAGATTGGACATAAAATATTTTGGTGAAGGAAAATGAAGTGATTAAAATATGATTCATTCATGACTTGATCTGGGAATGAGGTTTATGAATCTGCAAAAAAAACAATTTGAGGACGGATCATCTTGGTTCATGTGACCTCTGCTTGATAATTTAAAAACGATTAAGGTAAAACTGGGAAATTAAGAAAAGGTTTGTCAGATATTTCAACAATGATGTTAATTATATGTGAAAGAACATTCAATTGTAGTATATGAGTGCTTTCTCTTTTTTTTATTGGTATTCCAAGTAGTTACTAATATTGGAATTGCATCTCTACCTTAGGCATTTCGTGAGTTGTGAATCCAAAAATAAAATGACATTAATGGTATGACACATAGTAAAAATAATTTAAAAGATTGCAGGTTTATGGTAGGCTGAATATAATCTTACGAAAGGCGGTGATTGATAATATTACGTTACTGTGTTTCTGTCCCGTTCTGTGGAGATGAAGTTGGTGGGTGATTATTGGTTATTCATCATATTGACTGGAAATCATGCCATATGCGTAAGAAAACGTCTTTGATTGGCATGATCATAATCCGAGTTTAACAAATTAAACTTTATATCAAAGCTTCCAACCCTGACCACTACGATCCTCTCAACTTTCATTCACTAACTGGAGCTGATAAAACATGGCATTTCCTTAATCAAAAAGTGACCAAACATACATTAAAATACAATGTAAATTTACAGAAAAACTAAAATAACGTGAGCGTGTTACGTTAAAAAATTTAGAATGAATATATAAATTACACACTCAGGTACAAGTGAAATTTCGACATAATCGAAGAAAGGTAATTGCACTTTCACCAACATTCCACAAATTGACGGTTGGCCGGAATGAAGGAATTGGACTGTGTAACATTATATAAATGCATTAGGGTAACTCGCTTCCTCTCCTTCGTGTTGACACATTTTGGCGATGCTGACCAAGGAAAGTTCTATTCCTAACTTCAACAGCTTTCTGATGGAGAGCTATTCCATAGTGGTAAAATGCAGACTGTAGCAGCTTATCTTCCATTTCCCGAACGGATCTAGCTTTCTCCAGTTCCTCAGATTTAGCAGCATCAATTCCAGGAGCTGCAGTCGGCTCCAAAGTTTTAATCACAATTTGAGCCTTATCCATGCACTAAGGGTTTAGAGATTCACAGATTTAAAGTTAAATTTGAATTAAAGATTTAAAATAAAATAAGTACGCTCTTGTATTCTTACTTTTTTGTATTGCTGCTCTTTCTTTTTTAGGTCATCATCCTTAGCAGCAATTTTGGCTTCTAAGCTCCTGATTTTATCTTGAAATGCAAACTTTAAATCAATCAGTTCTTGATTTTTTACTAAAAGCTCCTTATCTAATTCCTCTTCATGCTTGCGGAGCTGATCAACAAGAATCTTTGATCCTTCAAATGATGGGTCGTTGCTCCTCGCAGAATGCAAGTTTTCTTGAAGCTTTTTATTTTCCAGCTATATAAATTAATAAAAAATATCTACAACTGTGCAACGGAACGACTTACTTTATGGCTGGACGATTTTGATCTTACCTCCAATGCAACAATTTTTAGCTTGACGGAAGGAGGTAGCAGATCAATGGAATATTCATTGTCACCAGACATGTTGGCATTAAATCCTACGGGAGCGGTTCCACCTCCGGCAGTTACATCTTCCAGCCTTTCCTGGAAATAATTTTTCTCTTCTTGTAATGCTTGAATTTGTCCTTGCATGGTTTCCAACTTTTCTCGAGCATGATTGAAGTCAAAGTTGGCCTTCGTGGCTTTGTGCTGTTCAACGGACACCTGTTGTTGAGTCTCTGCTAAATGCTTTTTTAGCGAATCAATCTGCCTTTTGAAGTTTTGAATCTTTTTGTTTTCGTCCGATAAGGCAAAATTAATCTGAAATTCAATTGAACAAAATAAGTATGCTGAATAACATTTACATTAAATTAAGAAATCAACCGATTAATGAACATCTCCTCATACCTTGGTGAGTTCAGTATTCTTATCCTCTAACAATTTAGCAGTTTGCTTAATATCAGCCATGTCTTCTAACTTCTTCTGGAACAATTTCATCTGCTTCTCAACTATAAAAAATTTTTGCGAAGAAATTCAATTACAATAAAGAATAAAAAATAATGAAATAAATAAAAAAAATGTTTCTCACAGTGTGAGGCCTTAGCAGCCATCTCTCTTAATGAATCCATCTCATCCTTCAATCTTAAATTAGTAAGTTAGCAATTAAATTTTAATTCAAAAAATTAATAATTAACAAGATCGCGTATCGTACCTGACCACTTCTTCCTCGGCACTTGCAGCCGACGCCATTTTAAAATGAGTTTCACTAATTTGCTTTTGCAATACCTATTAATAAAATTAAATTAAAACGGCTCAATATAAGAATGCTGTTATTGCAAGTTTTTAAATAAAAAATGTCCAAATACGACGACTCAAACAATCAATTCTTACTTGATTTTTAACTTTAAAGTCATCAACGATAGCTTCAAGCTCATAATTTCTTTCCATTAACGTCTCAATTTCTCGTTTGCTTTCTTCCTGTAATCGTGTAGACATGTGCAGGGATTCTGGGTCATTCAAAGTTCCGGCTAGTTGCTGCTGCAATTTTTCATTTTCTGTCAGCAGTGCCGTTTTTTCTACCATCATTTTAGATACTTCCTGATTTAGGTCGTGGCATTGCTAAAGAAATGTGATTTACAAAAAAAAATGTTTAACTCCAGTCAGCATACGACATTTTATTGGGTTAACAGGTTAATGGGCAAACCTGTGACAATCTTTCTTTATCCTGCAACATAATAATAATTTCATAATCATTGAGAAGGTCTGCATATTTTAAATGCAATGTGCTTGCATCAACCAACCCCACCCACCTCTTGCAAAGCTGTAATATCAGTCTGAGCTTTCTTGAGTTGCATTTCTATCAAGTCATCCTCCCCGGATGATCTTTCTGATTTTGCTTCCATTATTTCTTGAATTGCTGCAACGATTTCGGTCTGTTCAAAAAAGTCGATTTGAAATTATAAAATACATCATTCATGAATGCTACTCCAAATAAAATTATATTGAAACCTGAACACTAGTCTCCATTGTTCTGATACTACTAATAAATTCAGTTCTTCTAGGACTATTGACAGCACAAACGAGAAGGAGTTGAAGCAGGCGACTAATTTCTCTTACATCACCCGACGTCATTATTCGCGGAACATTGGGCGATATTGCATTGGGGACTTGATGGCCGACCTAGGCAATGGAGAAAAAAGAAAAAACTGTCAAACACAAAAAAATTGGTTTTCACTTTCGATTGTAACTCTACACAATTGAAATTTAACTTTCAACAATTCTACACAAAATACTAACATTTTAAGATTGTCTCTATCGTCGGATTGATTGTTTGTTAGTCAGTTTCACATTGAATGATTAAATTAAAATTCCAGCTCATAGTATATCACTCACAAGGTCACCTTGTGTGCGATTTGTATTTCTATATTTTTGAGCTTGGTGCAGCACACCACTGGAGCTTGGTTATTGAATGATTAAATTAAAATTCCAGCTCATAGTATATCACTCACAAGGTCACCTTGTGTGCGATTTGTATTTCTATATTTTTGAGCTTGGTGCAGCACACCATTGGAGCTTGGTAAATTTGTAATGCTAATAGACTCAATAGAATCGACCCTACTGTCGAATTATTATTGTAAGTAAACACAAATCTATGTAAATACACACAAGTTCTTATGAATGATGACTCGCTTAACTTTGAATAATACTTTGTACGAAATTACATTCAGTCGAATTAGCAGGATCACACCCAATGATATTTACAGACATTCTATTTTCATATGCGAGTGAAACCGGTTATACACTTTTAATTAATTGAAATCACCTGATCTGATAAGTAATCGTGCATCCTTTTTGACAAAGTAATGAGAGGGGTTGCATCTTGTGCAGTTGTTTTTAACTCCTTAAAGAAGTCTGGATCCACAACTTCCTTCAAAATTTTGGCGAGCATGACTCCATCCTTGAAGTCTTCCGTGACTGGTTTTGACTTCCGCTGGATGAAAGGCGAAAGCGTTCCCACCCACGCGAATAAACTTTCACTCATGGAACTCATTTTTCTGCTTGGTTTTTGGAGACTGTCCGTCGAGTTCAGTTAGAGTCTGAACTTCAGACGTCCAATGTCCACGGAACGAGAACTAATTACTTTGTTAGCTGATAGGTGATGTGGGTAGTTATAAACCTTGTGGTTACGCCGTCGATTTCTGCAATAAAGAAGTCTGGATCCACAACTTCCTTCAAAATTTTGGCGAGCATGACTCCATCCTTGAAGTCTTCCGTGACTGGTTTTGACTTCCGCTGGATGAAAGGCGAGAGCGTTCCCACCCACGCGAATAAACTTTCACTCATGGAACTCATTTTTCTGCTCGTTTTTTGGAGACTGTCCGTCGAGTTCAGTTAGAGTCTGAACTTCAGACGTCCAATCTGTCCACGGAACGAGAACTAATTACTTTGTTAGCTGATAGGTGATGTGGGTAGTTATAAACCTTGTGGTTACGCCGTCGATTTCTGCAAGAAAAAAACTCGAATTAAAAAGAGGCAATGCAGCTACATATCAGAAAAACTAGAACCATTATATTTCGATCGGATGAGCGAATTTCATTTATCCAACACTCTTAAATTTTGAATCTCGATTGGATTCTCTCACTCAACGAGGAAATACTACCATTGTACCAACCCATGATTCTGATTCATGAGAGAAAAATGGAATGGATGCACGCACACAGAGAAAAGAATCGTATTAAATCAGCTTGAATTCTTGTTATGTTTAGAAAAAGTCTAGTTTCGATGTTTGCAAAAAATTCCCTTTTACCTCTTGTCCTCGTTAGCTGAAC
>JAAXNX010001442.1:0-17878 GCA_036491905.1 Folsomia manolachei | reverse complement strand
ACTATCATTTCTTCTTTCTCCACTCTTTGTTCTGTATTCATTTTAATTAAACTTCCGCTTCAGTGTTCAATTCAGTGATAACTTTAGCTTTCTTCCATTACGGCTGAGTGAGCAGCAAGTAATCTCTGATCTCACTGCAAATTTTATTGCGTGTATCCCACAATCTTGCCACCATTAACTATGAAATGGCAAAGAATAGAAATACAGAGAAAAGAAGAAAAGTCGTGGTTGGTGTATAGTAAATTAAAGTTTCAATTCAATTCCCCACATTTAAAACCCACTCTGCCATAACATCAAGTGACATTGCCACACTTCTTTCTCTAGTTGCGCTTCTAAAGTGGCGAGATAGGTCGTTGAGTCGATCATTGTTCTATTCGCGAATTTCGTGCTACAGATGCATTGTCAACTTTGAGGCAATACTTGGCTTGACAAAAAGACTAAAGAAGAACGTGGATGTTAGTGGTTGGTGGAGCACGCCCCAGTGAAAACAAGGTTCCTGCTCCTAGTCTGTAACTAAAAGCTCAAGTCAAATCAAAATGCTTTCACTGTTTGTGGCTTATGGGCATTTACTTGGCCGTTGGTTGAATTTCCTTAAATCTCGGATGTGGGGAACAATGGGTTCGAAACACAATGCTTGAATTAAGCACGGCTGGTACATTGTATTAAACTTTGAGTTCTTGAAAGAAATTAATGGGGAATGCTTCTGTTGTCTTAGTCTGCTATGGGTCGTATTAACACCATAATGGGGTAATGAATTGTAATTATAAGAAAATAGGGCAATGACTAATGACAGGAACTGGCTAAATTTGAGCAATACTAAATATTTACACAAGGAATGGTTCAAGTCGGCCCTTGGTAATTCCCTTTCAGATAAATGATAATGTACACATGCTTTAGTATTAGTAGAAGATAGTAATGCAATTGATGTCAGAAGGAAGACATACAATATTAATGACAACCGGAAAAGCTATATACTACGGCGTATCTCTGTATTGGGGTATATAATTTTATTAATTGTACTTTGTGGATTCTGGCAAAACGAATTATTTGAGTGGCGTGAGCTGATAACAATGATACAATGAGGAGAAAACCTTCAATTGCGACACAATTTCCGAAGCCATCATGATCACCCACCACAACAAGCATCGACCTTAAAATCCGGCTTACAAAGTAAAATAAAGAACAGTTTTATTTACTTTGTGAGAATGGTTTTGTGTTGCTCTATCCGAACCGAAATCCCGTAACTTCGCCACAAATCCCGGATAGCAATTGCCATCTCATGTCCTTCTTTCGTTCCAGCTCGATGCTTTTCCTTTGTCATTGTCCTACATAAAGATAACATCACAAAGTTTATTATTACCAGGAAAGTTTCCCAACTTGCTCCTCTCAATGCAATGCATGCAACACAGTAGTGGTAGCAAATACATATCTTCATTATTACGCAGTGTTGTTACTACATCAAGTTAACGACAATGAAACAACGTAATTCAGCACATCGCCAAAATTACTGCCATTGCAAACCAGGAAGAAGGGAAAGATCCATTTCCTGTTTTGCTCTGTTTAGCTCTGCTTACTTGAGATTGTCACGTATGTTGTGGGCACTGATTTGCTGGAGGAGTTCATGAAAGATAAGGTCATTATGTTCATGGGACGAAGGTTCGCTGATTGAAGAGAAATGTTTGGAATGTCGGGATGGCACTGCCTCTTTAGTTTCTCTATCTCTAACTCCAATACCAAAGCCAGCCATAAATCCAAATAGCAAGACACCAGCCGATAGAGCAAATAGTTGAGCCTGTAAACACAAACAGAACAGAAATTTTAATTGACATTTGACATTCATCCCATCTAGCTAACCATAACTAGCTCACTTGGTTTACGTATAAACTAACTATTCTACACAGGATTCCAGTCTACAAAGATTAGTAGAGACTAGAGATCCTCTGTTCAAAACGACTCAAGTCATGTCATAGTGCACTAACTACGACATTCGTCAGAGCCTAATAATTCACTCTGGATGTATTTTAAGTTTCCATTCAAATGTTTGCAGTCCTACTTTGTACCAAGTTTAGGATTGACGCTGAGCTCTTGCCACGACCACAAATCCTTCATAGCCCTAATCCTAAAAGTTGGATACTCCATCCTCGGTTCATTCACTTTCATTTTATTGTATTTTATGGCGCAGTGCAGCGTTCTAAGGTATCCACCAGTTAGTTTTATAAGTTCACCATAGGTCATACAACCGCTTACAGCAATTCTCATAACTTATCTACTGAACTGACTGACATACAATGGAAAAAGGTAAGTTAGCAGAAAAGAGAAGCGAGGGTTTATGCATAATTGACCCATATTTTACGGGTTTTGCCCTCATTGAAAATTCAAATGAAATATTTTATATGAAAACAGCCGTACTTTTTCATCTCTTCATGTCTACTTTTGAAGGACGTTTAGGTAGAAAATGGTAAACCGGGAGCCGGAACCCGAGTTTTACTGCACAATTGCAAAAGATCTGTTGTCTGCTCTATGTCAACATTTGGAATTTGATTATGCAAATCCACAAGCTGTATAAATTCAAATGCCTTATGCGCCTGTTGGCCCTTGATTACTTTTCAAGTTTCCTAAAATAATAGCAGAAACCATGCAGTTCAACATTCTTTGTAGTGTTTTCCATCATTCACATACGAAACCGAGAACATTTACCGGCAAAATGTATTGGCACATCATGATTTGGTTTATATGCCACAATAACGACAATCCGTCAACAATTACGCTTGGTACGCATATCTAGTAGGCAATAAAAGAAAAGCAATACCGACAATAATCTACACTGTATTCAGACGTTACAAGACTGTTAATATCATAAAATGTTCGCTGTGAAAATACCAACAATTCATAGATTGATGGTTATAAAACTATAAACGGAAAAGAGAAAGCACTTGGTCGTCTTACTTTTTCCTTTATTGACGTTTTTCTGGAGCGTTTACAACCCTCTCTGCTTCGGATGTGGATGGGTGAGCTGGAAGAAAGTATGGGAGGAGGAAAAGTGGCATTGCTGAGCGTTTCCGTACTCCCACCACCAACTAAACTCCCGTTGTCCTCCAGAGTCAGTTGCTCCTCCATCGTGATCTCCGTTTCATCATAATCCCATCGTTGGTAATCTCTTCTGCCACCCATTCTCTTTAATCTTCTGTTCGGATCTTCACTTTCGCAAGACTCGAGAAATCCACCACCCGGTACAACAACCAGTCACACTGCACTCTACAAAAATATTGAGTTCATTTATTAGTGACCAAGTAAGGCAAGTGGTATATTTCATCTTCTTTACTTTTTGTCTCTGTCATGCTTTCTCCAATAAAAAAATTGTTCCATAAAAAGTATTATGGATGACGGAGAAAGTTCATGGCGCTTTTCTCCAACTGCAGGGCGTTTCGTGGAGTCAACATTATTTATTCATTTCGAGTTTATGCAGGTGGACTTGTCTGGAAAACTTGGCTGACTTGGTGGTTTAAAACCATAAATGGAATGTTAAACGCTGATGATGCCAGAAGTATATTATACAAGTTGACCATGTAATCCCATTTAAAATGATGCGGTGTCAGGCTTATCTTTTAAATCTGGCGACGTATATATTTAGCTCCTTCAATATATCTTAAAATCTCTTGACCACATCACACACGCCCCGCTACTTTACCGTTCCTAGCTAAGAGATGGCTACGGTTGAGTCTAACTGTGCAACGTTGAAGCAAAAGAAAGCTCTGTTTGAGATTTGATAATGTCGAAAAAGAAAAGTTGTCTTTTCCAGAAGTTCCTGGCTGCTTAGATTTTTGGTTGGGTTGGCTGGTCGCCAGATTAGCTAAACAAAAAGTGGGATTCCGGAGAGAGAGAGGTAATTCACTTCACTCTACAGTTATGCTTTGCAGTTGATACATGAGTTCTGTATGGGGCTCAATCCAAATGGATGGGGATAAAGAAAGTTGTGAAGAAGAAAAGTTTTCTGCCTCTGTTCACTTTCTCTACAACTACTCAGTCCAAGAATATCTGTAGTACAGATATTTTACTCTCACTTCGGAGTCAATTCCAAATCTTATGGCGCCTTTGCCATAATACTGGTGTGTCAGACAGGGTAGTAAGAAATAGCCTGCAGTTGTCAGGCGTATCTGAACCGTGGTGGTCTATCTCTTGGGGAACATTTATCACGATCTATAAGACTGTCGAATTTGCATTCATCCGTGGTTTAGTTCAATTTTACTTGGATTTTTGCTAACATTGCCAGAAATACATATAACCAAATGTCCTATAAAACAAAAGATAGAGTGGCAGTAGCTAAAGCACTGAAGTTGAATCAAGGAGTAATTCAATAAACTTCAAATTTGGTAAGATGAAATTGTACTGTGACAATATTCCAGATTAGGACAATAAAGAATTGGAATGAATGAATGGAATACTGCACTGATTGCAAGTAACCAAATTAGGAGTGTTTTTCAGTGTAGTTCTTTAACTAAAATAATGAGATGGCTAGTTAACCTTTTAGTTCTTTTAAACAATGTTAATTTCATTTGTCAACTAATCTGGGCAATTTCTAAAACGGCTCCGAATGTCCAACTGTTTGTTCTCAAATGTAACTTTGCGAAAGTAGATTAAATTAACAGTTGTAATTAACCTCATTGATTCATAAATGTGTACAACCATAAATTATCACTTGGAGAAGGATCAAACATTACTGACTGACACACGTCAAAACTAAAACTAGACATTCCCCCAAGGCTATGGTTGCATCCCAACTTCTCAAATTAATCAGTGAGCTTAATTTTAAACATTCCCCAAACCTAATATTGCCCTCATTCTGCCAAGTCCATCCCAGACAAGTAAAAGAAGGTAATAAATTTATCCCTCATCCAACTTCAGCATTTATCACATGTTTGAATTTCATTCTTATCTTATCTACAGCAACCCAAAAGCACCTGGTAAAGAAAGGTATTGGTGAAATTCCAGCATGGCGCACAGAACACTGAGATAAAGTGCTTTCTCCACTCCTTCTTCCAGCTCTGCAAACTCTGAATTCGTCTCTGATGTGTAGGTGGGGTGTGGGATAGCTTGATAACAAATCAAATGGGACACTGTGTGTCAGCAGGATATTTATCTTGCCACACTTTCTCAATTCCAGTCAGATCCTATTCATTTGGTTTCAGTTCCAGTTTTCAAACAACCAAATTACAAGTGCTTATGGCTAAAAGAGTTCATATTGGTTTCAAGATTAAAGTATTCCTACACCTTCATTAAAATTAACTTTTAAAAGGGGTGATATTTTTACCATAATCTTAAGATAACAATATAAGTTTATTTTACAGGTAGTAGAAATAGCAAAGGAAATGCTAGTCACCGGCGAAACAAAGAAGATGAATACGTCCACCTTTACACCTGACCCAGACCTAAAGACAGAAATGCGAGATTCACTACCACCGACAGAGTTGAGTTACTTTTCTCCTGTCTTGGTTCGTTTTCTGGCTCGTTGAAAAAGTGGAATGATGAGCCGCACATCTCCAGNAACCGGACGGAAGGGACGAGCAGGGGAAATGAATACCAAATTTTATCTTAATTCCAGCCACTCATGAAATACTGTTCTTTACTGCAAAGTGTAAGCATAGCCTGAGGCTTTCTCTACATATTGCAGATGGGTTACGTACTCAACATATTAAAATAGTTCTACTGGATTCCTTTTCATTATTCTGAACTGTATTAGAACAACATGATATTCCTATTCGGCAGGTTAATATCAGAGAAAAGTAACCTTACTTTTCCAAATTATCAAAATAAATTTGTTATACACATTTCATCTAACTAAAATGAACCGGATTTCAACGAAAAATCATCCATCTCGGTTAAAACATGTTTTGGCATTTTCTGTTATTGTATCGCTTCAGCAACTACTTTTATATCTACCTAGTTTCCAGTCTACTAAAAACTAAAAAAAGCTTTCAAATCCCATTGAACCATGAAGCTACTCGGAATCGGATTTCTTCTTCGCCATCTGCGATTGTATCTAACTTCCCATCTCACTTTATTTACTGGATGTTATATTTTCCATTCGTTTCGCACAACTATAGATTCATCTACAAACTTCAAAATCCTTTTCACCAAATCACAATCAAACCAAGCGAATTATATTCATCTTTCTAGATAGAAACTAGACGATTGCAAAAAAAAACTCTTTCGGAAGTTTGAACAAATGTGAAAAGCAAAAGATCGGAAATCACATGATTATTTTTATGCGCTATTCTTCAAAAAGTTGATGCATTGGGAGAGAAGAACTACTCTGTTGGGAAATATATCTTTTTCCTAAGCGTGGCTCTACGCCAACTACCACCAAACCATACTCTGAGTAAACTGTTTCAAAAAGTTGATGCATTGGGAGAGAAGAACTACTCTGTTGGGAAATATATCTTTTTCCTAAGCGTGGCTCTACGCCAACTACCACCAAACCATACTCTGAATAAACTGTTAAAAGCATAAATGGATGAAGAGAACAGGAACAAGATAGCAACAAGGAGTGAGTAAGAAGTAACCTAGAAGTAAACTTCACTTTCCTTACCCATCCTACCCATCCACCGTCTCTCTTACATGATTGGGCAGCCAAGCCTTGATAATGCGAATCTCGCCCAGATATTCTTTAAAGAGAAAGTGGAATTTTCTCCCCTCTCATTCCCTCTCTCTCACTTTTATTATCCAACACTTCTTGCACTGCTTTGGTTTTATGATGCAGAGCTTGGGTAGTGTTGGCATTACAGTAGTTGTGAGTAGTCTACTCCACTTTCACCTAACTCCTGGTTTGCCTAGATACCGCTTCAACCATCGCCACCAACGATTTCACTACCACTATCTGCACGACGATATGATAGGACGATGAGATGAGATGACGATAATCAGCAAAGCC
The DNA here is from genome assembly GCA_036491905.1 of Folsomia manolachei. NCBI lineage: Eukaryota > Metazoa > Arthropoda > Collembola > Entomobryomorpha > Isotomidae > Folsomia > Folsomia manolachei. The sequence continues at coordinate 10,950 of JAAXNX010001442.1, read as the reverse complement.
CAACCGTTGGCTCAAACAACTGCCAGCCAACTAACTACAAAACATTACATGGAGAAAGCACAACAACATGATAAACCAGACAAGTAAGCCAACTTGGCAGGTGGTGGATGATGTGACCAATTCATTTATTTTTCATTTCATTTTCTAACGTAGCCACTTTGTGAACGTGAAGTTATATTGATGAATATATGAGGAAGCCAAAAAAAACTATTATAATAAAGAAAATAAATGTTCAAATCCCGTCGAATTTGTATGCATAATTCCAACCTAGTGCCATGACTAACATTTCATTACATTTCATATTCGGTGGCTAAAACTCCTGTGTGAGTATTAGTATTTATGGAAGATAGATGGAAATATGAAGGTGGTCGTTTTGGGAAGTTTCACATAGTGTTTTTTACATTTCGATTCATTACATATTAAAAATTGAAATGAAATTCAGCGTCAGTCTCGGCTTCCTTTTCTCGCTATTTTTGAATCTCAAACGTTAGAATTCAAGAGTGAAGAGTAAAAGAAGTGACAACAAAAAATGGTTGAGTTGAGCTCAAAAACTCACCTTTAAAAATTGTTACTCCTTTGAATACCCAAGTGAAAGTAGTCTGGACAAAAAGTCACCAGCAGCTGGTGCTTATAAAATTCATCTATTTAGTAGAGAAACCCTCCTAGATTCAGGCGTGTGGACGCAAGGATTAGTCGAACCGTCGGAGAAAAAATGGATAGAAGAGAGATTGGGAAAGTTGGTCGTAATTTGAGAAGTTCAATTCAATTAGTGGGGTGGGTGTTTTGTAGCAACATGGTAAAACTTTGGTACCCCGTCTCCATTTTAATTTAATCCAGCTTGTCATTCCCAATTTAGACGAAAGTAAAGTCAAAACTCAAACTGCAATCGTGTCGGATTCGACAAAGTGACTGCTGCTGGAGAAAACTATATAATCCTCTGCTAGACCGTTCTCATTTCTTCTTATTACACTTTCCATTAAATTGAGCTCGTCAGAAAAAAAGTCTTTTTCTTCTTTTCTATTCAGCAGTCTGTCCATGTGACGGGGGGTATGATTAGGAAAATCAAAAAATCCAGCAGAAAAAAGACGAAAATTTCATGTGCCGTAGTTTGACACTTTTATTCACACGTCTAGATAGAGTTTCAAAGTAATTTTCTGTATTTGTGGAACACGCAAATAAGTACAGTACTCTGATATACAGACGTTTTATAGATCGTAATTTGTCGGTTAGTCGCGTTGTGTATTAGACTCGTTTTTTGTCCGTATTTCACTTTACTAGATGCCGCATTGGAAAGTCATGCACAAATCTCTCAAGAGAACACACGGCATGGGATGTTTTAAATTAGAAAAAAGTTAATGGATTTTCGCTTTCTCCACGATACACGACCACTTGTAATGTAGTGTGTAACCACCAGCCAACAGCGCCACAGACAGAGTGAAGAATTCACTTCTCTTCCTTCCCACACCGGCCTTTTGAACCACACAATCGGATGAAATGAACTAACTTTTCTTATTCCCGGCCTACTTATCCAACGTTCAACTGTCGTGTACATAGAGTGGAAGAGGACCAGGCAGGACTTGAATTCGAATTGGTTAACTCAGTTCAACACTGCGCCACATGGCACGGAGGAAGCTACAAGGGAAAGTCTGCGGATGGAGAAAGTCTCGTCTGGAAGGAGACATTGACATAATTGGCTTCCAGGTTAGCGATATACTTATTTCGATCAAGTTGTCGGCTTTTGTGTCCTCTGCTTATGTATTTGCACTTTTATTCTTGTCAGGCAAAGATCGTTTCGCAACTGAAATTGCACACACTTGGCTCCATAGGCACAGTGCCCTTGAGTCATTTACATGAGCATTGGTGAAAGGAAAAACCTCACAAGTAAGTGAATAAAATGTGAAATTGCTGTTTGTTTCAGCAGTTCAATTTACTGGAGGTTTTTTCTTTGAACTTTCTCCTGCAGTGCGTTGGGAATTATCCAGAAGAATGGAATAGAAACAAGGATCGAGCAAGTGCAGTAGATATGGGATCTATAAAAAGTGTGGGTTGAGTTGACACTGATCGGTACTATTGATATGGAATGGATTGGATGGCTGGGGAGCGAGAGGACAGCAATTTCAGGTGGCAACAACGCTCACACACAACCCGACCTAACTCCCAGCGCAATTTGATGTCGCAAGGAATATAAACTACACGTAGACACCCCTCCCAGACTAACAAACCTAGCCAAGGCCAATGGGTCGTTCTTTTACTTTGGTGTCAGTGTCTTTCTTGCCTGCTTGCCAGCCTGGTGCACAATTCATGTCAAGCTCTGCCAACAAACTGCTCCTTTTTATTCCACTTCCCTCCGTTGTATCCGATTTCTCTCATCAGTTTTCCCCTTCTTTCTCCACCAACCGACTCTGCCTTCCTTTCCTCTCTCTTCAATTCACAACTTTCCTTCCGTCCGTACCTTCCACTTTTCAGGCCAGATTATTCTCTACTACATGGCGTCTGCTTTTGATGCTGCTACTCCTCCAACAGTAGTGTCGCCTAAAAGCCTGAGCCAGACTGGTTCTCTGCTGTGGTTCTTTCCTGATCAAGGGAAAGGAACTGGCTACGTAGCCCTTCTGCAACGGACTGAAGGAAACAGACGGAGGATACCACAACTGCTTGTACAGATATTTCTTTCTGTTAGTCCAGAGTTACACAACTGCTGTGCAACCATCCGACGACCTCATGGCCTAACCATCAGGACATAGCTTTTCTCCTCTAATACCGTGTATAAACCTACTCCAGATACGGCGACCGAACTTTAACTTACAAGGAGTCGACCCATCATTCTTTTCATTACAGATTTTCTCTCTCTTCTGCACATTAACGGAATGATATAGGGATGGAGAGTGTTTTAGGAATAACGTAGTCAGTGCTTGATTTTTTTTGCTCCTTCTAGTGGGGGAGCCAAAGGACTGCATCCGCTTCTTGTGCTTTCTCCTCCTTTCCTCCCGGTGCTCTCTCTCTCTTCTTCTGCTTCTCCAGAGAATTCTTAACTTGAACTGTTTTCCTTTATGAGGAGATTGTTTACTTTATTCTCTGATATTTGATAACCAAACCAACATTGCCCGGGGTCTCAGCTCAACTCAGTATCAACAACCCCTTCAAAACTAGAGTGGCACAGAAAGACTCGACACCGACATGGCAGTTTTGTTTTTTTTTCAAAAAGGTTAACTTGATTGCTCTTACAGTATATACACAATTTCGAAAAAGAGGCAAATAACAAAGCTGTGCTGGTTTAAAGTATTTCATATATGTATTTGAATATTATCAGTAGGAACGCTTTAAGTTGAACTGATCTGCTAAACTGTTCTCTAAAAATTGTAAAGGAAATTTGATTGCCTAGTTGTAAATGGATATTACGTCAGCGCACGGTACTTTGTTCAGTATTTAATTTATAAAGAGGCAAATAACAAAGCTGTGCTGGTTTAAAGTATTTCATACATGTATTTGAAAGTTGAAATGATCTGCTAAACTGTTCTCTAAAAATTGTAAAGGAAATTTGATTGCCTAGTTGTAAATGGATATTACGTCAGCGCACGGTACTTTGTTCAGTATTTAATTACATTAGGTATGAAATTACATAAATACTAAAGAATGCAAATTAATGAGCTTACAACACATCAAAAAGAATTCTGTTTTGGAATATTTTGAGTTTTTTTTGTTATACGGGAACATTCCTTCACATTAAAAAATTCGTTTCAACAAAGTACAATTTGCCAGATTTTTCTCGCTTTTATTCCGTTCTTTGCACACAGAAATGTTTTGTAAATATGCTTAAACACCAAATCTAGAAAAGAACGCCTGCCGAGTGAGGCTCATTCCAATTTTCTTTTGAATCGTCACGTTTCCCTGTTTGGAAAGGAAACAATTTTAAAGCTTGTCGTAAACTTACTTTGATCATTGTTTCCTTGCACAGTTTTCTTCCACATACTCCTCTCCCTTCTCATTCCTCAACTAAATTTTTATGTCTTGGATGTACACCAAGTATTATTATTTTATTCAAACTCAAGAAAATGTATCCGTAATTTGGACCGCATTAACGAGATTTGAATGTTGAAAAGCAAATTTCATGCACGGCTTTCTGAAAAAAATATATGGTGATGGTCTGATATTAGATAAATGGAGTGGAAGTTGAATGCCCATCTCAGCTGAACCAACCACATAAACTTATTCCCAGGAACATAAGCATAAAGCAAATTGTGGGGCTGTTAGCTTGGAAGTCGATCTATTCGACCGAGCTGTTTTTTTCTCGGAAGCATAGCAAAGGTTCTCTAGAATATTCATGCATATTTAAATCATCTAAATCCCGTCAGCATTATCTCGCCATTTTCTGCTCCTTCAAATTCAACCAGTGAAAGTGAGACATGGACTCCGGCTACGGATTCTGGCTAGTATTAAAGACTAGGCACGAGTATACTGAAGTGGGTAATAAGTAATAAGGAAGGGACTCTTCCCGAAACTGGGTATCAACCCATATCGAATTGGTTGGTTTGAAAGAAGACTGGAAACCCAATGCTATCCTGACTTTCATGAGCTTATATGTTATGATAAAAACACCATAGCTTTCACTTTTACTTGAAGGGATTCTTACTCCTAGAAAATATTATTTTTGGTTTTCTGAGTACGTAGACACTAGGAAATTATCTTGATAACTTATTCGTTCCTATGTCACATGAAATGAAAGTTGGCTGAGAAGCCAGATCTACGTACTGACGTTTATGAAAAGTTATGGGGTTTGGTATATTTAATTTAAAGAGTAGGAAAACTCGAGTGGAATCTCTGGTCTTGTAGTTTCGAGGAGTGTACTAACGCCATCGTTTTGGCTAAGGTTTGGTTTCTATCTTTGTTGGTTTCCAGTGAACTCAGATTATGATTTAATCAATGCCTGGTTTCAAAGGATTCTGTTCGAATCCATCCTCATTTCTTTCCAATTTGTTTGCTTTTGGATATTTGTCATCATTCATTGCGAGATGGGATAAGAAAAAGAAAGTACTGCTGAAAACTTATTACCATTTTGTATAAAATTTTACTCTTCTTCTCGGCAAAAGAACCAGAGTAAGAACAAAGACTTGCTAGACGGACTGGAGAAAATATGTATATTGCTGCAATTTTCTTTCCAAGCTCATCAGCATAGTGCGTCAAGAGGGAAAATTGCGGTGTGACATTTACCGATCTGTCTTTTTCTTCTAGAAACTCAAATTTATTTCAATATTCCATTTTTTGTCCCGGTCCCAGAGCACTCAGCCTTCCCCTTCAACAGCCAACCATTATTTTTTGTACTTCCAGGTGCACACACATCAATGACATTCACTGAGTATTTTTTGATAACCACGCCTTTATTCGGAATTGATTTCTTTTGGTTGTCACAAAAGTTTTGAACTAAGGTTAAATTATCTATTCGTAGGTTACAAAATGAGTAAAAATGAGAGTAAAAACAAATATTATTATTCTACGTTATCAAATATTCTATGATCGTTATTATGTTAACAAATATTGGAAATGGTTCTATATAGCACACAAATTGATCTTACAAAATAATCGGAGTAACAAAGATTAGATAAAACAGCACCCTCTTGTAATCACCCACCACGTACAACTTAGTAGTACTTAGAGACCGAACGGAACTAAATATAAATTTCAACGTATGCTTGTGAAGATAGAATATCCTCTCCTTCGGCGTCAATTATTCACTCTTAATCATCGTGTGAGTTATATGGTTGTTGGTCTAAAACACTTAAACGTATAAATAAGTAAGTAGTTTTTTCGCCTTAATTTATTCTTGTGTAATTCGCCATGTTCAGATGTTGGTCGAAAACATCAAAACATGGTTGATGAGTGTGCAACGGCATCTTTAACTATAACGTGTACGTAGGGTACGATTTAATGGGAGATCGAAGTATTTTCATTTGTACTGAAAAGTTTCGTCTGTCCTTAGTTTCTTTTGTGTCGCATTTTATGTGATTAGATTTATTCCTCCACCACTTGGTTTGAAATCCACATTTTGTTCAGCACAAAAATCCGGTGTTAGTGGGAGACAGTTGAGAACTTTGCATATTTCACAGTCACCAACGCCCAGATAAAAAACTATCAATAGAGTAACGAGAATGGCAAAATATCCCGACAAGCATATCACAACTTCTAGCCATTTCCTGGAAAATAAAAGTATGGGAATATTGGATTAGGTTTATTTATGCAACTGGTTTGGTGTTATTTTTTAAAAAATAAGTAAAAAATGCTTACCTATATGTGGAGTACTTTCCGAAAGCAATGTAGGGCATAAAAGCATGGGAGAGTAAAAACCCAGCAAAGAATCCAGCAATCTAAAAAAAACCACGTGGATGATAAGACTAAATTTAGGTCGAGTAATATAACTAACTTACATGTGCGAAATTGTCTACCCATGGTAAAAAACCTATTATGAAAAGTATTCCTGTAAAATAAAAATAAGAATCCATTAGTTCACAAGGGTTCACAAGTAACTTCAATAAAAGAACGGTTATGTCAACGAGATGTGTTATTTCAGCACAATGGTCAACTTGTTTAGACGGGATTGTAGACAATTTCTAATCCGTAAATTCAACTTACCTATTACCAGGGACATTTTCCCCAGTGCTTGCCAAGGCCTTCTTAACATTCCCCTGTAGTAAAAAAATGTGTAAATTAGTTTGATGTCATTGGACGTAGGGTGCATTCTTGATTTTAATGATTTCTAAGTGACTGAACTACAGTGTAGTTACTACACTTAAAATGACAAGATCACAGGAATCAATAAAATAACAAATGACTGAAAATCCCCCAAAATCCCCAAGGTGTGATTACCGCACCTGAATGCGTTAATGGCTTGAATACGTATTTGGTTATTCACTTACCACATGTGAAGTAATTCGACTAGAAGGCAGGCTGAAAGAATGCAACAGTCACAATTATTTCAATGGTTTTAATCAAATGTTTCAAAATCGGAAGATAGCATCAATGTACTTATACAATACAAAATTTAAATGAAATAACTGATTACCCAAAAGACCATAATGTCCACCACCGGGTCCAACCTGAAGGAACGCAAAAAAAAGAAATATTTATATACATTCGTCAATTTCATATTGCAAATTATTTAATTATTCAAACCTCTGCACGATGAGGTTCTAACAATACGGAAGCTAAATTCCCAGCAATTCCAGACCCCAAATAGATGCACGCTGTTCTTAGTGGGCCAGCTAGTTTTTCGACCTTTTTCAGTGGAAGAATAAAAGAATATTTTGATTAAAATTGGGCAATCATTTTTGTACAGCATTCAAGTTAATAATTTGTCAAGAATAAGTACAAGTACTTAATAAAATGCAAATGTTAAAGAAATCTCATCCTCAAAAGACCTCATTCAAGGAAACAAAAGTATACTCACGTCACGAAGGATAAACATGTGAAACACTAAAGTTATCATAATGTGTCCCAGTCCAGCGTGTAGGAAGAGAGATGAGATCAATCGATAAAATTGGTCGGGGTGGTCTTCAGCTAAAAATGGGAACATGCCACAAACGTCCTGTTCGGAGGGATAAATTAAGTCCATTAAAATTTGACTAAATTGTGTCTTTTGGAGCAATATTTCAAATGAAAAGCAGAAAGGTTAGCTCGCATACCTGCAGACAGGAAACTTGGGAACTGTAAAAGTGTATAAAAATACTTTTTGTTAGCAATTGTGGATGGTAAGGACTTTTGGAATTATTTATTTTTAATCAAAATACTTCAAATTTGCATTCAAACTAACTTACCAAAGAGAAGCTTCGTCATGAAAGTATCCACCTAATAGAACCAATTATCGTGTTTAACTTTAACCGTGATACAGGTTTCAGTAGAAAGTCCTGCTGAGGTTTATCTTATTTAATTTACCTACAAATCGGCAATATTCTCGCGTAGTTATTACGCATTTAGCATGAATACCAATACAGCACGGCTAAATACGGGAACAAATAAATAACTTTTAAGTACTATTTCCATTGAATTCTTATATATACAAGTGAGTAGGAAAAAGGTTTAAAATAAGCTTACATGCCCAATGACTTCACAAACCTGAAGAAAAAAACACATAAGAAAACGCACTCTCACAGTAATAAGGTAATTGGAAATATTTAATTTTGCGAACCATGTGCTCTGCAGTCTTGTCCTTTGTAACCGTTATGCCAGCTAGTCCTCTAGTTTTTCTGCATATCGGCCATTTTGTAATGTCTGGATAAAAAGAAAAACAATGTTAGTCAATTACAGATCTTAAGCCAAAAATGTATCTGAATCTCACCATCCGGCCATTCGTATGGAGCAATAGAAGCCGGAGCTTCACAATACTTTGGGTCAAGTCCACAAACACTCCCACTAATCCGGCCACCGGGTCCGTCATCTCTCGTCCATTTTTTCCAAGTTGATAGTAAATTCTAAGGACACAATTTGTAATTGCAAATTACATTTGGCAAAATTCAACTTTCTACTCTGGCTCACCATAAATTACTCGAAGTAATAAACTGAGAAAATAATAATTCAGCAAAATTTCACAAGGCTATTTCAAATGTTCACACAGTGCAAATTAAAAAATACAAAATTAAATTAAAACAGCTCAAATTAAAACAATACTCATGTAGTTTTTTTCACTAATCATTCCACTCTGAAATTCACAAATACTTACAGAGCTAGTAACCCCCTTGATCTTCAGAACAGCATGTAATATTTTATAAAGTGTTTTAACAGATTTATTAATTAAACTTACGGAGTGTGGTAAAATCAATAATAATAGTTTAACTTACAGAGCATTCATTTCGCGACGACTGCACACATCCTGAGTTATCATTTCTTATGCAACAAGCCGTTTGCCTTCAAGAAAAAAAATATTATTTAAATGCGGACAACAAAGACACCGGAATATTTGAAGTATTGCAAAAATTAATACCGTTCACGATCCCTTGTTTCTACCATTCTGCGATATATGACATCATCTCTGCGCATACATGGAGCAAAATTTGCTCCAAGATGAATTAAATCTCCCTAAAAGTGTAGAGTATCCAAATTTTGTGAATTAAAAAAAATTGTTTTTGAATGAATCCAAAACAAACTGTCAGGCATGATTTCTTACCGCTGAAGGACCAAGCCAAAAATTTGCTGGTTGGATAACTTCCATTTGTTGCAAACTTAAACTTGTAACTAAAACTAACGAAGACTTGCGATGTAGATCCAGACCCACAGGAGCCATGCCATACAAAATCATGATGGTTATTAAAATAACAACTTGAACTATTGAGATCCAATCTGCCAAAAAAGATATTAATTCAGATGTCATTCGCTGAAAATTATTTTTTCTCATTTATAATTCTTTGAAATTCAAATCAGAATTACATGTGAAATAAGGGCGGAAGTCTTCATATTCATCAATTAAAGCTAATTTGGAAGGTGTGCTTGTTGGTTGTCGAATTCCTTGGCGGAATTGTTGTCGCTCGGAGTTCTAAAACATAATCCAAAATTATGATAGTGGTCTCGTTGATCTACCACGATGTTTTCAAGTTAAATCTTTAACTCACGTCTAAAACTTTACTTAAAAGCTGTGCTTGAATTCGATGAGCATTTTGTATTCCTCCTTGCATGGTTGGGTAAGTTCTTGCTATTCTCCAATGTAGCCCCCTTCTACGGGAATTATATTAAAATACGAATAACTCATTTATAACTTATAACTTTCTCTTAACTTTCTCCAACATGAAAAATATTTCTGTCGTCACTTACCCAGGAGGTTGAAGATGGTGAGTAGAATTTCTAATATTTTCTTCAAGATCATCAAAAAACAGTTCTTGTGGGGATATTGTAACACTCGGTGGAAGCTCGGAGAGTGTGTTTGGGCTCACAGATCTACTTCTTGTTCTATCTCTGGACATTTGACTGGCCAATGGAACCCTTCCTGGTGTGATTGATCCAGCACCTGGATTGGTGTCTGAACCACACCCAGCTCCAGCAGCCACACGTTGACCCGTCCGACCAAACCGGATGGACTGTAAATACCATACCACTTATTATTGTATATGTATTACACAAATATAATTTTCTTGCTCATGATTATTACCCAAAATATCCACTGGAATATGCACATAAAAAATACAAAAGAAACATTAGTGTCTTCATTCATGTAATAAAAATGCCTTCTTCGTAATTCATGATGAGTATAACTTTACTTACCCGAATAACATTCCAGTATATAACAAATACATGGTCCTTCTTTCGCGTCCTCCTACTTCGTCCATTAACTCGACCAAGGGTGCCACCAGAGCGAGAGTCCAACGCCGGAATTCGACCGGCGTCAGGTTGGTCGTGAGGTTGCAGCATGGGTCCATGACCGAGGTGACCAAGAGGAGGTTGATAAGGGCTTGGAGGCGGCATTGAGTCAACATTCCGTTCCGAGTACCTTCTGGAAGCAAATCGTTTTCTTCTTGATAGCCATTCCTCCTTCAGTTCTGTAGTCTCATCCAATCCAAAAAATGTCTTTGTCTCTCCTCGAATATATTTTCGAATCAAATTCCATTTCGTTTCTCTCTGATTGTGAATGTTAATCCCGGGAGCATTGTGGCCATTGTGGGGCTGATGACTAGCCGAACTCATGACGGGATAGTGATGACCTTGATTGTATGGAGTGGACATTGAGCTACCACCCGCACCCCCCATATTTTTACATCCACGACTGCCCCCACTGACTCCGAGGGATCCGGAAGCGGAACTCGTGCTCGGACCACCTCCTCCTCCGCTGTGAAAAAGAAGATTTCCAGAATTCCTCCTGACACAAAAATTTGAATATTAATTGTCAATTATGGTAGAAAGTTATCACTAAATCGATGGATTCAAAACCCCTGAATAATGCAAATTTCGCTTAAATAGACTAAATTGAAGTAGCTAGTC
>JAAXNX010001441.1:3010-17886 GCA_036491905.1 Folsomia manolachei | reverse complement strand
TGACGGACTTCTATATGTCCGTGGAATCGAAATTGGACGTTAAAAATCGTTTTTCAAAAAACACTTAAACACATAAAACACAAAGACACCGACACAAAAAACACGGTGTTTAACACCCAACCCTAAAAAACACATGTGTTTTGGGAACCCTGGTCCAACTCGTCAGTTCTGGTACTAAAAACATGAGTTTTAGGACCAATAGTAGAGTCTTGTTGAATATCTGAAAAAATAATAAAATAAATTAGATAAATTTTACAAAAATGTGCTGATTTACGTACCAAGTTGAAATAGTAGTCTGTTGATATTTTGCATGAGTAAAAAATCCGGCTCAAGTTCAAAGGCAAGCATAAAACAGTTCAAGTATATGTATGAAATTAGCACGCCAAGGAAATTATCTGCCAAAGTTTGCCTTCCAGGTAATAATGTGATTGCTTGGAAAGGAAGATAAGTTAATTGTAGAATTTTCCAGAAACAAACAGTTCCTCGCCTGGAAGGAGTTTTGTTCAAAATTATTGGATTCTGTTGTTCGTTCCATTCGAAACTTAAAGACTTGTAGAATCGTCCGTATGCCAAATTACGTTTAAAGAATGGGAGAAAAACTTGCAAAAATGTGGCCATTGTGTTTCTAGACCGGACTTAAAAATCCAGCTTTCTTCCAAATTTTGGTTTTCTAGTTGTCCTTGATTGTGAAGGTTAACTGGGAGAAGGAGAATTTTGCATAAGCCGCAGTACGCATAACTTCTGCAAATATAAGTCATGCAATGTTTGACAAAATTTGTATAAAGGATTTCCAGGATTCAAACCGACATTGAGTAAATATTTTCAACCTTCAGTACTTTCACGATAAATATTGATAGAAGAATCAAAACAAGTTCCAACGAAGCTGTTTTGTTGTAGTCTTATTTTCTTAATATTAATCATTAAACTCCAGTTCTTGTTGGGCATTTCGTTATGTGTATTTGTACTTATTAATTTAACAAAACAAACGTCACAAAAGAAATGAACCAATATTGAAGTCAACTAAAAATTTATGAATTGCTTAAAGTATATCCTTTCAGTAAGATTTTGATTTTTCAAAAAATTCAAAACCTGACATCAAAATTCTGGAAATGATTTCTACTTATGAGGTCCAATACAAAAGTTTTCTTATGCAGAATGGATCCTGATAGCATCGCCATAACAATGTCCTGGATGACCTGGGCCATAAAAATGTCGTTCTAAATTTGTTTTTGGCGGACACGGTCAACACAAAACCTGGACAATATACATACGAAAATTACAAGTACCGTAAATCACAAGAATATAAAGTTTTCCTTATCATTTTTTAAAATTTATTCTAAATTTCAATTTCTATCTGTTACTCTTTTTATTAGTATAATGGTCTTATACACGAAATAACAAAAGTAATGTTGCAGTTCGTCTAATACAAAATTCCTGCATCACAAGGGGAGTCATTCTACTCACGAAATTGTTTCCAAACTCCAACCGCAGAGGACGGAATGATTTCTGAACCTTTCGTAAATATTTCCCTTTTTTGCCAAATCTATAATTAACAGCATTTATCCAGCCCTTCGATTTGACATGGATAGACGCAGCAAAAGTTAGAATAATCATACCAAACAGAACCGCGTCCACGTATAAGATCAGAAATACGGAGGTTTGGAGTAAATTAGAGTCATGAAATAATGCAATGAAGCCAAATCCACTCAAAATCTCTATCGTTGGGATGATCAGTATTGAAGTTGGTAGAATCCTTGGTCTGAAACAAGAATTATGAATCCTTTCCTGAATTTGGAGTTCCCGGTATCCCATCACCAAGGCGTCCAAGCTATTCGTTTTAGACTTCACTAAATCTTGGCACCTTCCCCAAAGAAGAGCTATTCCAGATACTTGTGTATATATGGCAAATTGACCTCCACACATGAAGGATTGCATTACCATCATAAATTCCAGTCCAGCCAAAATTGCAGCTACCGACCATTTGCAAATTGGTGACGACCCAGTCATCCGACAAAGAAGGAATGATCCGAAGAAGGGTGATTTGCACGGGAGGAACGCCGACATTAGTGCAAATGCGGCAGATAGCACCCAATAAGATAGATCCGTTGCGATAAACATGATTTTAAGAGAGGCCATTACAAGCTTGTTCAATTTTGGTGGAGCATCTAGAAATTTTTTAATTTTTTAGAAACTCTTGATCTAAGTATTGAGCCATTTTACGTATTTTATTACCAAGTCCAGATATCAACCTGTTTAGGCATCCAATTGGGGCGGAATCCGTTTCAACTTCCAATCGAAACATCAACCAGCCGCCGTACAGCGCCCGGATTAGTAGTCCGACTAATGTGTCCACCAAAGTACCGTTGCCAAGGGTTAAGGTTCCAACTTGGAAGGCTATGTAAGCTCCGTGAAGAAAAGTCCAGATGCAGACACAAATTCTTCGCGATCGAGTTTTGTTTATTACGATTTGACCCTGTGTTTCGTCCCAGTCAAAAACTAGGTTTTTATAAAATTTTATGTATGCCACGTGGCGTTTGTAAAATGGTAGAAACATTTCTGGAAATGTTGCCATTGTATTTGTAGAAAGGGATTTTTTGCGTGAGCACGATTATTATCAGAAACTTGAGAAAAGAACGGAGAACAAAGTTGGGCTTGCTATTTCCGTGGTATTCATTAATTATACGGCTCAAGGATACAACGACAATGGACAAATGTCAACTGTCAACTTACATCGTCCGGTTTCCTGTGAAACTTTGAATGTTTAACCAGGGTTTGTCCCTGTATTTGCGAAGACAGTGTCAGAGTTTATGCCTCTGTTTCCATATCTTGTTGACTGTTTTCTCACCGATAATATTTTTTATGGTCCAGCAAACTCATATTTTATTTGTGTCTTGGGCAAATATTCTTTGATTTTCATTGTCCTGTTGGGAATGCTTAACCAGCATTAGTTATTGATTGCATGGCCATTTAACTGGTCGACAAAATTGTCAGCGTGGACCGTGTCGAAATGTTTTAGGCAATGAATGCAAATCCTCAAAATAAGCGATGCTCACTAAATATTAAACAAATATTGGATCCACGTGTCTCATCCTGAATGACAAAAGGTTACCTATCAAAAACAAAGTTATCAAAACTACTTTATTTTCACAACACGTTTTAAATATTACAAGCATTATATTAGTTTGATTTGTTTCTATCTTTAAGCCAAATACAGGAAAAGGAGTTGTTTACAGCAAAAGAAACTAATGATTTAATTGAGATATGACGTTGAATTAGATTCAGTAACCTGGATCAATCAAGTTTCTAGCAAATTAAAAATGTTTAACCATCTTTTCTGAAACGTAGCACAATCCCATTGTATCCCGCTGCGAGGACTGTTTTGAGCTTAAATTCATTCGCAAAAATTGTCGCAGCAGCTCCTAGCAAAGCCAAAAATAGAACAAAAGGAACCCTGACTTGATCCAGGGTCGTAGCTTCGTCACTTACACCAACGGATTTATTTCTTTTTACATCCTTCCTGAACTGGGCGTATGAATGCATCTGCACTTTTGCAATTTTGGCGTTACTGCTCCAACTCTCATAAATTCCACTTTCATTTCCTTCATCAATATTTCTTCAAACTCTTCATGCATAATAATTCTTCAAGAGTTTGGGGAACCACCTAAGATTAGAATTATATAATTTACAAAATTTTCAATTCGGAAAAGTTGGTGAAATTCCGCCTTCGCAATAAAAATACGCTTTGTTGCTTTACCTGAAGTGTGAGACAGGGGTACATCTCCTCACCCTTGCAAAAGTTAACATAATACAATGGAAACCATGCTGCTTCTTGACGCCCTTGTCGGATGAATACTTGAAATTAAAGTCCTGATAATCCGATCCAACTCCAATCAAAAGATATGGATAAATTCGCCTAAAACCAAGCCATTGACAAGTTCCTTATTTCCTAGTCCATATTTGACATAATTTATTGTTGTTTCTTCAGGTAGACTTTCCTCCCAGGAGAGGTGGATGCTGTAATTGAACCTCTGAGGGTTAAGTACAAGCAGACGTAGTGAAATATGTCATCCAGCCCTCCATTTGAGATGCGCTCTGTTTTAGAAGCACCTGATTTTGCTGAATGAACAACAATGGCAAGGTTAAGATTTTCATGGATTTCTTTTCAATACAACTGCAATCTCTCCAGGCTTCTTAAATGGCTGTTAGATAAACTCATAAACTGCGCGGAGAATTAACGGCAAAAGTGTGAGAACCCTTCGCAAAAAATGAGACATGAAGAAGTTGCTCTGAGAAATGAGAATCTTGAAAAATGATAAAGTTTGGAGTTTCCTGAAACCCTCCGAGTCCATGGAGGAGTCCGAAAATTATCCATGATTTCCAACCAGTCTCAACTTTCCCACTGTTCCTCCAGATGTCTTTGGAAATGGTGTCAAAATCCACGAGCAGGATACGGCAAATACTCCGATTGAATGCAAGTTGGTATACACTTTTATTTTTGTAATTATTTACGTCAAAAGAAAAGTAGCGATGATTAGTGAAACTTGTATCGTCCAGGTTTTCCAGGATTATTGGGTTGCTTTGAGTCAGTATTAAATGATCAGACAGGGACAAGGATGGCGAGAATAGATCTGCCGAATAATTTCGAAATACTTGAAATGTGCAAAAATTAAAGAGATTAAGCAGAGATTGGATATTTTCTGCCAACATGTTTATTATTAGTTGTGCTAATGGTGTGTAATATTTTGATAACGCAGCTATAGTTAATATGATGAAACTAGAGCAGTTATTTTTTTATAGAAGCGTATATCGTTGAATGTATGGTATTCAAAAATGATGGATCAATACTTTTCATTTCCTTTAAGTTATTAGTAAAGGATGCCTTACTTTATGCATTAATTATGACTTGAAAATAAGCCGTTTCTTGTCACGAAATTTGTCTTGGTCCAAGGCAACCATTATATGAAATTCGTAACTTGAACATAATCCAGCAATGTGGCGATGGTAAGGAAATGCTTATTACGAACACAAAGTTTGTAATTATTGTAGAATCTACGCATACTTTATCATGTAGTTAATATCTTTGGAAATAAATTTGCAAGGTTTTCTAAGTCATTTTGTCAAGAGATTGGGAAATTTGCAAATTTAAACCTAGCTCTTAACTAAGTTTTCTCTACAGTTTCCAATTTGCTCTGTGATGTTTGTTTGTTAAAGGGAAAAACAGTAAAAAAAAAGTTCAAGATTACATAACAACGATGATTTCTTTAATTACCAATGATTTCTTTCCAAAGTTTACAATGCTTTGGAGAGAAATTTAATTTAATTCACTAAGAAACTGCGATAAACCTTTCCCATAGGAACTTAAGGTCACGCATAATTTATTCCCGGACAAAATTCTTGATAAAATGGTATCGAATTGCACTACAAAAAGGCGTAGAAATATCTTGGATTTGAGAATTTATTAAACAGCAATTTTTTCAGGTTACTGAAATCGAGAAACAAACTTGGATTTTGTACTTGATGCCAGGATTGGAAAAGTCGCAACTTTTCTTCATTTAAATGGGTGAAAACTAGACACCACAGCAGATTCCAGGTATGGATGTCAATGTCCAGGTACTCCAGTGACGACAACAAGAAGAAAATGTGGTCATAGGATAATTCATCTAAAGAGTTCAGAGCTTCTTGGGTTGCCTAAAAATTAAGCAAATTATTCTTTGATAAGGTTTTGACTTGATAATTAGTCACCCACCTGGCACCCGTGGTGAACCCTGAGGCAAATGTGGTCACAGGTGGAAACCTGGCAAGAGATTGAACACCAAAATCCGTATAATTGACTAAATCCAGAGAAATTCGGTTTAGTTTTGGTAGATGTCGCAGTAACTCTCCGAATAATTTGGCATCCTCTTCACTCCGGAGCATTACATCAATTCTTAGCTCTCCCACGGAGGGAAAACTGGAGTAGAGTGAGATCAGACTGGTTGCCCATTCGGAGTCCATATTTTGTCCATAATACCGTTTGAGAAGCGCTTTCCAATTCCTTGGACCCGTTCTTGTCGTGAAGAATCAAGGCAGTGGAAGTTGAGATAGGACGAGGGTGTGGCTGAGGTGGTGGTGGTCAAGGAATGAGAAAAGTGTGAAGAGTTCAGGGTTGGAGTGGGATGTAATAAGGGAAATTTTGGGATTGTGGAATAATGTGGCTGCTTCATAACTCGAGATGGAGCGACTAGGGTTTTTAAAATGACAATTCTAGGAAGACAAATATTTGTGCGACTAGCTGCAAAATAGTAATTTGACAAAATTAGCAGGAATTACTTCGCTAATCTACAAATGAAATACTTGCGGACTGCCCAACACTTAAAGTTCCGAAGTAATTGTACTCTTTTCGTGGTGTGGGATTTTATTCCCCATTTTACTAATATTTGGCTTTACACGGCCTTAAATAAGAAATATTTTGCAAAATTTATTTTTTAATCTAGTCCGAACTCGCTTTTCTTCTCTTTTAGCTACAGCAGCTGGGCAGGAAGTAGTCAATACTTTTTCCTGTTTAGGGGTTGACGGAAATGTGGACAACCCAAATCCTCCCTCATTCTCATTTCCTCTTCTTTGTAAGGGTTTTATACTTTAATGCATATCAAAAATGCTAGTGGATCATTTGCCCTTGTTTTAATAATGCTTTTATTCCATCACAAATCAAGACATTACAAGTTTAGAGACAAGTGAAGCAAATGATAAAGTGTGGACAAGTTCCCACAGTGATAAGTATCAGACACGTGAACAGGGTGATGAATTACTTTTAATTAAGTCACCACAGCGTGTAACAGAAATGTAGGCAAACACGTACTCCAGTTTGTGCAACTATTGCTAGTTTACACAACTCTCATTAAGATAGGTAGGAAATTGTGCATTTAATACTCTGTTAGTGTCTTTAGACTCTCTCATACTTACCTCATTTACCGCTTGCTCTTTCAAAAACGGACATTATTTGAATCGAGTGTCATCTTCGTCTCAAATATCAGGCGTGGAAATGATTCATTAAGTCCTTTAACCGTGTCATAATCTTAGCAAAATAAAGGATTGCTTAGGTCACCAGTGTGTGGTTGAGGTGTAGATATAACCTCAATTAAAAGGAATCGTAGGAAAATTTCCAGTTTTTCAACAGGTTTTGTACAAACTTTGCAATCCAATCCGATCACATTAACGTCATTCCCATTTTATTGAATGAGGACAATTCCAGGAGAGTGTGTGAATTGCAATAAATTCATTTGTTACTCTATCCAGTGTAAATTTATAGGATACAATAAACGTGTGCTGTTTTTTGCACGGAATTCAGGTTTAACGTCCAGCCAGCCACAGCCAGCCAGCTAGTTAACCTTCCCATCCATTCCCACGAGTGTGGGGAAACTGATGTGCAATTCCGTGAGCAAGAATGAGGAGGTCTGTATTTAACTCAATTTGTTCCTTGACTGTCTCTCAGTACCTGGAGAGCATTCCTTACTCTGACATTATTTCTGGGGACGAGTCTACTTCAAGTTTTTTAAACAATAGTTGCTCCAGAACTTTCATAAAGCACGCCATTCCAAATGTAAGTCGGATATTAGAGCTTAAATTTTGAATATTTTTTTTATAAAATCAATACTTTTCAAAGGGGGTCACTAGATTCTTCTGTAACAAAAATGGAGGAATCCTCGACAACCAGTGACCGAGCCGCATTTCTCTCCCTCTTTCGCCAACTGGTGTCTGACCTTACGGAAACTGCAGAGTATGCCGACATGCCTGACACGAATCTCTGGCTGAGCCGGGTCCTGGAATACAATGTTCCGCATGGAAAACAAACTCGGTACTTGTTCTCAAGCTAAGAATGACAGTTTAACTAATTCACTAGTGCCCTATGTTTTGTGCAGAGGTCTCACAACTGCACTTGCATTCCGATATTTGAGCCCTGACCAGAGCCCGGAAGCCGTGAAACTCTCTCAGGTTCTGGGATGGTGCGTGGAACTGTTCCAAGCTTATCTGGGAGTGGTGACGGACCTTATGAACGACACTGAGACAAGAGATGGAAGACTTTGTTGGTATAAAGTGGGCAACCTAGGAGCAAGTGGGTTTAATGATGCCACTCTCCTCGAGTCATGTGTCTATCTTCTGCTCAAGAAATATTTCGGAGGGAAACAATATTACGCCGAATTACTGGAAGTGTTTCATGATGCTAACCACAGAACGGTTTATGGACAAAGTTTGGATATTCGGATGGGACTGGAAAAGAAATTGGAGACGTGAGTTTCTTACAGTGTTCTTTAATAACGAATTTGTTTTAACTTTGACTGTTTTTCAGGTATGACATGGATCATTACGAGGCTATTGTAAAGTACAAAAGCAGTTTTTCCTTGTTCTACTTACCCATCCGACTTGCAATGGTGGTGGCTGATGATTACGGAACCAGAGTTGGTGAGACAAGTTCGGACTCTGACACTGGAGCTGGGTCACTACTTCCAAGTTCAGGAAGATTATTTGGACTGCTACGGAAAGGAGGGAAGGACTGGAAAGGATATTGAGCAATGTAAAATTTCCTGGTTGTTTGTTACGGCTGCCAATAAATGTAACCCGGAACAGAAGAAGATTCTTTTGGCGAACTATGGGCAGAATGAACCCGGCAAGGTTGACAAAGTGAAACAATTATATGATGAGCTCCGGATGGAAGAAGATTATCGGGTGTTTGAGAAGGAAACTTATAATCGGATTTCCACCCATATTTCTCAAATGAATGACAAATTACCCAAACAACTTTTCATTGATATCCTCAACCAAATTTATGGACGGAAGGTGTAGACCGAGTTCGAAGTAAATAAGGCTCAGTTAATTTGGAAAGTATAAATAAAGTAAGAGTACCCACAATGGCACCATAAATAAACTTTGATTTGTTTTAGAAATAATTGTCTCAATTTTTTTGAAAACTACATAATTCCGTGGGTGCGACGGATCCCACCAAGAAACTCATCCTTCCACTCTTCCAACTTATTTAATAGGACTGAACAAAGGTGGACAACCGAGCCTCATCAAACCCTTTCAAAAATACGACATGAGAATGATAGATGGAAAAATTCTGGGATATTCTCTAAATCCTGCCGATCCTCGAAGAATTTTTTCCATTATCCGCGTTTTCCACTCGTTGGCTACTCTTTGGCTCCATTTTTTGCTGGACACTCCATTAGTCGGTTAGTAGGATGTGGGAGACCGAGTTTAATGGATTTGAAACTTGAAAAACTGTTTAGCTAGAATGTTCGCTTTTGTTATCATTGTCTTTCATTAAAAGGTAGCGATGATTTATATAAGGTCCGGAACTCCACCATCTCTTCGATATCTCGTACACTAGCTAAACGGCTTTTTTTTCGACTGATTACACAATATTTGTCTCCAAACCAATAAACTATTAAGAATCTTACTCGATTCGATCTGAATTTCGGCATGACCATTGAAATGAGCGTGCGGATTTGCTTGCTTCGGGAATTTGTAATAATGAATTATTCTGTCAATTTTTATTCAGCAATTCCGCATTTTATACTAAGTAGTAGTCTATTGCGCAGTGAACTAGTATTCTTAATCATCCAATAATCAACCATTGCGTCAATGTGGAACAAATAATTAACAAATTCTGGTCTAAATTTAGCCTACTGCGTCATAACATGGTATTGTTTGCAGTTAAAAACAACCTTATCTTCCCAGATTGTGGGATGATATGCGAGAATTGCGTCAAGTGGACGGGTCTGCATCCATTTATAAGGATAACAATTTCATGGTCCATGCCACTACTGCATTTGCCTCCAGTTATTTTATAACCTTAAAGTTTTTCTTGTCAGACAAACATTTAGTTTGAAGTATTTCTTCATAAAAATGGCGACACCAATAGCAATCATGAGAGCGAAAGTGGTCTGTCTGGTAATTCTTTTGAACGTTTAGCATGTTTTATTCCAATTTTGATCTTCAAATTTGTTAAGGTTGTCCTCTTAATTGCCACGGTGCTAGGGTGTGACGCCCACTTCCACGAAGGGTTCCTAGATCTGTGCAAAAAAGAGCGAGAATGTCCTTCTCTAATCATTCCAATGGAAAGGACATTCATCGTGATAACAATCATGGCCCTGGTTTTGTCAGTTATCAATATTATTGGAAGTTTTGCAATGAATACGGAAAACTACAAACGTGCCGTGAGTAGCTATTAATATTTAAAACTTTAGCACTAACTGTGTCATAATTAAGGATACTGAATTTTAATTAATCTTTCTAAAATGTGGACAGGATGCAATATATCACGGAATGGCTGGGCTACTTATCCTCATTGCGGGCGTGCTAATAATTATTGCAGCATTGGAGGCAAACGTTTACTTGCTTAACCGGAATTCTGAAGAAACTACGACACCTTTGTCAACAAGTTATGAGAGTAACGGTGAGTTACGGAAGAATGCCAAGAATTTTAACAAAGTAGCTGCCGGGGTAAGTACAATTTTATGAGGGTAAAATTTTTTGGCATTAGTTGTTAATTGCAATTGTGTTTTTAACAGATATTGGCCGCGTTGGATGGATTACTGTATTTGGGAACTTGCGCAGCAATTCTTACTTTGTAATGGAGCACGACAATTGCTCTGTCCGGGATGTTCTGTCGGATGGGAAGTTGGGAAGTAGTGCCAGGATTGATAAGGGGTTTCCGGGATATGGCAAACCTTGGGAGTAAGAGTAACAAACGAATCTCTTGTAATATTTGCAATAACATATAAAATCAAAATCTTGTGACAAACAAAAATAATAAAACGTCCTTGTATTTACACAAATCCCAAGAAATTAGCTGATTAATGCCCACCATTAAGTAACAATTAGCACGATGTAACCACCTAGTAAAGTAATTACCAGATAAATCTATAAGTTTACGCTTGATAAGTGGGAATTACCACAATTAAGTTTGATATCCCTAACTTTGCTGCTACATAAAATGAATTCATAAATATTAAAAGCTGAGCAGGAAATCCTCCAAAGTTTCAAGTTTTTATTCTGATCAAGTATAACCAAAGAATAACCGGATGTCATTTGGAATCCTTCCGAAGATTACAGAACCATTTATAAAGCTTGAGACTCCTCATTTTAAGCACAACAAAAGAAAAGAGCCCTTCCAAAATGGCCACTAATCCCGCAATTCAACTGGCTGTGGTCTTGTTGCTGATTACGGTTTGTGGTAAATTTTCAAAAATCTTTCCAAATTGTCACCAATCTTTAAAAATCTTGTGTCAAACTGTTAATGTCTCTTATTTTGAGTAGCCGATGCCGAGCTGGTCCTAGACTGTAGTAAGCTTCATCCTTCAAAATATATTATTCCCTGCACCGGGGTTACTGGGGCTTCGTGTCCCTCGGATATGGTGCGAGGGGAAGTAAAAACAGCTGGGGCTGTTATGCAATGTTCCTGCTTCCGATACTGGACGGCTAAGGAAAAACAAAAGAAGAAGGAGTGCGCCTGTACCAGCTACCTCCAGCAATGTCTGGATGATGGCGATGGTTACAAAATGTCCTGTGTGTATGCACGGGATGGTGCGTGCAAGGATGAGGTCGTACAGGAAACTTGTAGCAATCTAAGCGAGCATGGCTCGACTACGTATAAATATTTGTGCTGTAGGATTGCAGGTATCAGGTGTCGTAATTATTGAAACCCAGTAAACTCAGTAATTATTGTGGCAACTACGCATTAGAAGGTGACATTCAAAACTGTTTAAGCCAGATATTAAAGTGAACTTTTAGATATTGTATTCGTCTCACCTTTGCTCGGTGTCAGACACGCAACCTGTTCATAATTATAGCAACCAATCTTAGCAACAGTTTAAAACCGGGAGGTGCTTAGTTGATCAATTGCATTTACATAAATAAATTCTGAGGATAAAATGTGATTATATATTTTTATTTCATGTCAACAACATCCTTAATTGCGTTACATTATTGCATTAAATTAGCAAAGATAAATTCTGGAAATACAACTTGTCCAAATGTATTCTCAAATTGGTGCCGTTTTACAGGAATTCCTTGTGAATAAGTATTAGCTAGCATTATTAGTAAAAGCCTTATATTCAACTAGTACATGGTTAAATTAACATATTTGGAATAGAAATGCGAGAAAGTGTTCTGAAATTCGGGGTTAACTAGTACCTTAAAATCATAGTTATTTTCCACTTGGCCATGAATTCCTTTATGAAAACAGCCAGCGAAGCCATACTCATGGCAAAGAGACTTGATCCTGTGTTGTCGCTTCAGCACCACCATCATTAACTCCGGCTTTAATTGAGGAATTGTCTCGTTTTTTCATCTTTCTGAACAGGGCATAAGCCCCCAGCAAGGGTTTAGCGAGATATGAATGTATGACCCAGCGTTGGTAAATTCCACTCTCCACCAAGGAAACGAAACCATGTGCAAAACAGTGGCAAAAAAATTGTTCTGCACAACCCAAAACTCCCGCATTGTATAAAAACTCATGGAATTGTGAGGTTTGGCGGATTTGTGTTTCCCAAAAAGGGCAAGGTTGAAGCGAAGCAGCTTAAAATTATTGTTTTGCTCGACTACAGCTAAAATTCCTTCTTTTCCAAGAACTACCTTAGTTCCAATGGAATTGTTTATGAATCCATGCATGGAAACGTCCCTGGCTATTGTATGTATGTATGTATGTATGATTTATTCACGAACTTTTTCGGGCAATGCCCATAAAGTTACAATGCAGATTAAATAATTAAAGTTAAAGTTTGGAGCCTGGTAAATTCCACTCTCCACCAAGGAAACGAAACCATGTGCAAAACAGTGGCAAAAAAATTGTTCTGCACAACCCAAAACTCCCGCATTGTATAAAAACTCATGGAATTATGAGGTTTGGCGGGTTTGTATTTCCCAAACAGGGCAAGGTTGAAGCGAAGCAGGTTAAAATTATTGTTTTGCTCGACTATAGCTAAAATTCTTTCTTTTCCAAGAACTACCTTAGTTCCAATGGAATTGTTTATGAATCCATGCATGGAAACGTCCCTGGCTATTTCGAATGGAACTTCAGTTGTGAAATGGACTTGAGATGACATTCGTTTATATGTTTCTTGTTTTCGGATGTTTACTACATCAGCTACAAGATCTGGAATCAGATGCGCCAAAGTGGAATCATCCGACATTTTCGACGTTGTTACGTTACGTGCCCAGCCAATTGTGAAGATCTTACGCGTTTATGCTAACATTCCTTTTCTGAGCTAACCTGTATTTTAGTATTAAAAGTAAAAATTGTCTTGGATTCTTGACGTGGGTCCATTAAATTAATAAACCCGCACAACATAAGAACTTCAACCATAACATTATTTTATTTTCTTGGGAAATTATTAAAATTCGACTTAAAAAAGGAAATCCTGACATGAATTACTATCAGAAACGTTATAATCCAACTGGGTTACCAAATATATGACGCATAGTGATTGGCGACACATTAATCATGCCATGAAACCTTATCACTTTGCTGATTCATTGTCAATTGATAAGTGATTGTGACAGATGTTGGATGACTTAATGAATCCACTCAGTTTATGACCAACGCCCATTCAAACCTTTTCCTATTTTTAGAATTATTAAGCACGGAATATGAGTGTAATCACGGTTGCATTGTAAGTTAAATAAATTTCGCAGTAATAAATAGATCTATCTAGCTATTTCCTAAATTTTACTAATTTTTGCAGGCTACTTTCCTCCCTGTTTGATACAAATAATGTGGAATTTGGAGTTCAAGTTGGTGGGCTGAATCAGTCCGAGTTTGAGGATTTGAATGCATTTTCAGGCACTCCGACCAGATTTCATAGTGATTTGGGTGATACTTTTGTCGCTACTTGGAAACTAATTCCACCAGGTAATTGTTCTTTTGTGGTTTTATTTATTTGTGAAGAAGTGAGTGACTGGAATTATTTTATTTATTAGAAAACGAGCAAAATGTTCAACTCCATCGTCCGCTTCTAATTCCACCTGGTAATTGTTCTTTTGTGGTTTTATTTATTTGTGAAGAAGTGAGTGACTGGAATTATTTTATTTATTAGAAAACGAGCAAAATGTTCAACTCCATCGTCCGCCTGTTGGCCGTGTGGCTCCTTATTTGCAACGCATAAAACTTTGGGGATATAAAATCACATTTTATGAAAATTACTTGGAGGGTTTGGGAGATCATTTCAATTATCAGATGTCAAAATATAGCTCCCTAAATCAGTGGATACTTGAAAAGTGAGGACAACTCTAACCTTTGACATCAATTTACTTATCTATTTACTTATCAAATTAGTGAATGTTTTTTCTAAGGATACAAATTTCATTGTGAAATAAACAATAAAAAAATTACGAGAACGAGAAATTTTGGAATATTCTGTTTAAATGTTTCATCCAATGTTTTAGTAATTTAGCTCCATCAATATTAAGACTGTTTTTGAAATATTTGCAGAGAAAGCCGCCTAATAGTGCTACCTCCTCCGTTACCAACTACAACAGGGATCACGACACCCACTAGTGTGGGCACGTCAACAATTACAACGACATCCGAAATAATGACGACCACACCGGAAATTAGTACCACAAATAATCCTGTTGACACGACAATAGCCTCGAGAGGAGAAATGCTTCAAATTCCATTGACGTCAATCTTTTTAATGTGGCCAACTTTATCGTATTTATTGATTCAATTACTTTATTAACAAGTGTGACGCGCAATTTGTCTCTCATTCATATCGGATGATAAAGTCAACAGCGTAGTTATTTCCAGAAGATAATGGAATTTCCATTGTCATTCTAGATAGTGTGAATCAATTACTTTTATCGCAAAGCAGAGCTAAAAATAATGTCAAGTTAACCAC